>JAHLJT010000631.1:242744353-242833290 GCA_031308135.1 Acheta domesticus
CGGGATTAAACTCACCCTAAAATGCCAGATACATACATATATCTTTTATTGTTTGTGACGTCCCAATGAAATTCTGAACAGAATGAAATTCTGATGAAAAAATAGAATGAAATTCACTTTTGCCGACCAAAATAGGTGCATAACCTAGGCAATGAATTAAATTAGGAGATTTTTTTGGTGGAAATGTGACCTCTAAATATCACATGGTAAATGCAAGGTCGCGAATACGATTAAAATAAATAACTAGTGCCTCGGCTTCTTACATAATTACAAAATAACGTATTTCATTTTACTTATGTTTCATTTGTATTTATTTCATTATAGTTTAATTGACCTTTATGATCGCTACTTTCATATTTAAATATTTGAAAACCTCGATAATGTTTGACTCGCTGTTTGTAGATAATATGCGTTTTGAATGCCTCCTAAGTGCAGCAAACCTATGAATGTACTTAATCACACTGATGTAATAGAAAATTTGAAAAAATACTGTCCATATTCCCAGTCTCGTGCAGTTATGAGCTTTCCTGAATCTGCAATGCGCAAGGGGCTATGGGTGTGTGTACTACGACCTGCTAATTATCATGACTGCCGTAATCGATTCGGCCCACAACACGAGCTTTCCCGCCGGATATATGACAGGGGCCCATTTCAAAACGGCAGGGGAGAGAGTAGAATCTGCGGAGAGGCGAGGCTGATTCCACTGCAAGTATGTCGGAATGATAAGACGGTAATCCAACCTGACAACACCAGTTTCTGCCTCGTCCTGTTTCGTTATTTATTATCATCTTCCTGGATACGAATTGCGAAGGGGGTGGCGGTATGCGTGCGGATCAATTCTAGACGCGTCGCGTTGTGATCGTAGTAGTGATGGGGCATAACGAGGAGAATTCATTTCGGATCTCTTCTCGACGGCGGTGCTTGCTGGCTTTCGCCATTTATCAACAAAAGCAAATCATGTTACATATTGGATTTCATGTTCAGATTCTGTGCTGTGTTCGCCCTCTGTTATTCCCTTTGTGACACGCGGTTGGAGAGAGATGGTTGCATCGGATGGATTTTGTTTCTTTCGCTCTTTGCCTGTTGTCTTTGTGCGCATCGATAGCGCCCGCTGTCGGCGGAGGGCAGCCGCCCCGCCCTGGTGCGCGCCGGGCTCTTGCAGATTGCGCTGGCGGGAAGACGCGCGGACGGGCCAAGGCCGTGGGTGGGGGCGGGGCCGGGGGCGGGGCGGGCGCTCGCGACAGCTGATAGCGAGGGCCGTCCGGCCGTATCGGCGCCGGTGAATATGCGCGGCCGGGCGCTCCCGCAGCCTCGTTCCCGGGCAGCGCGTCGCGTCGCGTCGCGTCGGCGGCCGGCGCTCTCGAGCGGCCGCCGGGGGAAGCGCCCGTCGCCCAGCGGCTTATCGGACGCTGTCGGCTCCGCCTGACGGATCGCCCGCGCAAGACGGGCCCTCGCCCTCGCCACCGTCCCCCCGCCTCGCCCCCGCCACCGCCCCCGCCTCGCACCCGCTCCTGCCTTCGCTCCCGCCCCGCCCGCACCACACCCCGCCTTCGCCCCTGCCTCCGCCCCGCCCCTCATGGCCCCCGCCTCGCCTTTGCCCCCGCCCGCGCCTTTGGCCCCGCCTCCGCCCCCGCCTCGCCCCCCGCCTCCGCCCCCGCCTCGCCTCCGTCTCGCCCTCGACCCCGCCACGCCCCTGCCTCGCCCCTGCCTCGCCCCTGCCTCGCCCCCGCCTCGCCCCCGCCTCGCCCCCGCCTCGCCCTCGACCCCGCCTCGCCCCATCCTCGACCCAGCCTCAACCCCGCCTCTCCACCGCCTCGCCCCGCTCTCGCCTTCTCCCCCGTCCCGCCCCGGCGTCGTCTCCGCCCCCGCCCGCGCCTTCTGCCCCACCTCCCCGAGCCCGCCTTCGCTCCCGCTTCAGCCTCCGCCCCCGACGACGACGGCGACAATACGCTCTCTCCGCGCTCGGCTTCCGTCCCGGCGCCGGCGATAGCATCTGCGGCGGCGTATTCAGCTGCGACAGCTGCTATCGGCTGCGCTCCCGAACAGATGCGGGCGGTGTGTCCTCGCCGATACCGTCGCGCTGGTAATTAGGCTACTTTATGTGAAGCCGGCAGCGGGGTGACTGGAACAAAGAGATTGATTTGCGCCTTGATATTGGTTCTCCTGGTTGCATTTCACGGTCTTTCGTATGCTTTCTTAATCTTCATCCACTTATTGATCCGTTGCTTCCATAACATTTATTTTCCTGTTATGGATTGATTTTCTAACCATGTTTTATATCGACAGAGGATCTCCATGTTATTGAAAGGAGAATTTTAACGTACATTTAAACTGTTATGAATTATTTGAGATCTCATGGATTTAAAATGTGTCAGTAGTAAAAGAGAGTAGTTCTTTATTTTGGTGATGTGATACATAATCGTTTAACAAAACAAAAACCTGTGAAAATACGGAAAAAACTTCAGGAGAATAACGTATGTAAAAAGGTTTTATTGCATAGTAGTATTTCCTGGGTTTATGAAAGTAACTTTGTTCAAAATACCCAAATCGAATATAAGAATTGTCTAGAAATTGCATACTTGCGATTGGAGCGTTTTCACTCCAGTACCAAATACGCTCATTAGAGCTAAAATGCATTGGGCTCTCAGATACAGAACAAAATGTTACTTCGCCAGTGTGTTGTGTTGTGGCCAGTAGTCTCTGATTCGTGTGAACTTGTGCTCGTCCCATTCGAATGCCTTCGCCTTCGAGGTTCGCAGGCACCGCCCCTCCCCCGCCCCCGCCCCCGTTCGCTCGCTCGCCCCCCCCGGCCCCCCTCCCCCGCCCCTCCCCGCCGCAGGCCGCAACTTTGATAGGGCGTGCATTATTAACGCACGCGGGCGGAGGGGCGGGGGCTGGCGCCTGTGCGAGCTCCAACGCTTTGAGCGGCGCACGGAGGCTGCGGAATCCGCTTTGCCCTGGCGCGCCTTATTACTTCAGATAGTATGCAGCGTTTTACTTTCCATGCGGTCGTACTAAACGCTTTAATTTTTCTGTAGAAAGGAAATAGAAAATGTGACCCATTTATCACTGGTTTCTATCGAGCGTTGTAATTTTGATGAATTTCTTTTCGTGATCACGAATCAGTTCCTATTTCTACCCTCGTTTATTTCTTCGTGGTTCATGACAAAAATTATTGCAATTTGCTGTTAGATATTGCTCCTAACTTGTCTTTACATCTTCGTATTTTTGTTTTACATTGTTTTATTTCGTGAGTATAATGCATCCTCGGTATTCTCGGTGTTCCGTATGCAACTTACCCTTGGCTGCAGTAATAAAAAAGTTTACGTACTCGCTTGGAAGACGCACTGTGAAGAGTACTGTGTTATCATTTTGGCGGTGCGCGCTCGAGTTTCATCTCCGAGAGAACCGTCCCACGTAACCCGCGCGAGATGCTGCGTGGCCAAGACTCGAGGTCACCTGACACCACCAACAACGCTCGCGAAACTTTAGTGCGCGCGCCCACCACCGCACCGCGCCACGAGGCCCCCGCGGCGCCCGCTGCCTCGACCCGCCTCTGGAAAAAAAAAAGCGCGTTTTGTTTTTAAAACAAGAGAAAAACTCGATAAAAAGCCGCGCGACGAGAGAGCGCTCTATCGGGTAACGCACACGACGACGCGTTCTCTCCCCCCCCTCCTCCGCGCTGTATAACGTCGCTCTGCGCGAAATACTGCACTTTATAGCAAGGTTAAACATTTTGTGTTCCAAAGGCGCTTCGAGCCAATAATGTTTGTGGATTCCCCGGGAGTTTGCCTCCCCCCCCCCAGCGTGTGTGCGTATGTGTGAGAGCGCAGAGCATTAAAATTTTTCCTTATTGATTCCCCCCGCCCGCCGGCCTCAGTCGCCGCTCCCTCCCCCCCGCGCCTCTTTCTCTCGCGGGGCGCGTTTTAAAGCGGAGGCTATCGGGCTTCGAACTGGCATCATAATAGGTCCCATATCTCCGACACGGGCCGTAATACCGCGGCGTCTGGAGCCCTTAAACGTGGACGCTGCTCCTCCCACCTGCCGGTGAGGAACAATGTGAATGTAACGGCCGAATCCAACGATATTTCCAAGAGCGCCTTGCGCTCCAGGCTACCGCAGAGGCGTTAACCCTCAATGAAACGTTTTTGGGAAAGCATTCACATGCTCCACTTTGGAATTACGGCCGGACCTAACGTTCCACATTTACGACAAATTTTTAAACCGGTGCTGTTTGAAAAGTTGTGAGCGTCTTCCTCAGTGAAATACTTCTTTTTAAGATAACGGCAAAATTTTAGCGTACCTCCTCTCAGCTGTGTTACGCAGAACAGATATAAATACATGCTGAAAAATTGAATATGCAGACAGGTCACTGCTTAACCGTTAATTCTATTTCTGAAAGAAATGTAGTAATATCGGTGTTCATGTATTATTGTTTAAATAATTAGACTTACAACGATTAGTGTGATTCGTTGCTGAAGTCGGGCTTCGTACATAGAGGTTTGTTTATATTTTGATGTCCTTTTGTTCCACCTCATCTAACGTTCACATCTACTATTGCCACGTCCCTTTTCAGAGCGAATATGTGATGAAATTTTGCTGTGGCATTGTATTAAACTTGCAACGACAGACGGCAATTGGACGATTGCGATTATTAACCTTTGTCGATTTTTGTTAGTAGACAGAGCTTCTCTCTCAACGCAATAATTTTTATATATTTTTGAAGCTTTTATTTTCCCGTTATTAGTCAATACTCTTCGTTTTTTATTGTGTAATTAAATCATATGTAATTCTGTAGAAAGAGATAAGCTTATTTTACTATTTTCCTAAACTGAATTATATCAGTCCGACCGTATATCCATCCGTGCGTAAGTTTGTCCGTCAGTGTATCCATTCATCTGTCTGTGAACAATACGTACTTAAACCCCAAAAAATTGTTTTCCCCCAGAACGCATATTCCCCGATTCACCTGATTAAACATGTGGCGCAGCGAATTTGAAACGGTTATTTTAATTTTTGAGGTTATTTGGCTGAAAGTTGTTCAGACATTTCAAAAACCCTCTCTTTCTTTTCTTTTTCTGGAGTTGTGGACAGGCCACTCATTCAGGATCGGCAGAAAAAATATTATACACATAAGGATTAAAGATGATCCCATTTTGCCAATGAACAAGTGGTGGGAAATCTTGCAACGAAGGAACGCGTGATTCATATTTCAGATCGTGCGCCTGATTGATAGGCAACTTATCCTGAAGTGGTGTTGTGGTAGGTAGCCTATAGGAAGGGGACGATCTGCCCTCTTTCAATGAGACCATAGTCTTTTTGCCTTAATATCGAAATGTTGTGTCAGAGTTTTGGGTTTGTGCTGCTTGTTGACGACGCCCTGCGAAGCAGTTTTGTCGAGCGGAGCCGCGTGTAGCGCTCGTGGCGGTGCGGCTGCGGCGCCGAACGTTACCGCCTGCGGCCGCCGCCGCCGCGCCGCTGCGACTTTTCACCGCCTCCATTTGCGTAACGGCGTGCGCTAATTACAAAATTCCATCAGAGGCACGCCGACGCCCGCGCCGACACTCGGCAGCGCGGAAAATTACACATTAATATAATATTACCGGCCGCCGCCGCCGCCGCCGCCGCCGCCGCCGTCGCCGCCGGCTACCGCTTCTTGCGGACGGCGCTTCTTGCAGGCTGGCTCTGCTCTCGCGCGGACTCGAAACATGCGGTTGAGACGCGCTTGTGGCTGGGGGGGGGGGGGATCAGCTGTGATGGTCACTAATGGAAAGTGTAAACTCATTATGTACACAGGAAACAAATGTGGAGAATAGATATCAAAAGAGTCATTTGTAATTGTTACGAAAACGTTGGATGTGTTAATCAGTGCATTTGTTTTGGAATGATCGTATTTTCACAAAATGAGCAGTTTTGGAGAACACAAGGCTTTTGGATAGCACTGAAAGGATATATTACTAGAATATTACTAATAAATGGTCTGTAGAAGTCTAACATCTATTCCCGTTTATTAAAATCCTCGGTAAAATGAGGCCTTTATAAATAATATTTAAATTGTAATTCCAGGATTTCGAACATGCATTTTCTTTTATAAACATGAGAGTTTTGAACGACCCATCTCACCTGATCTTTTGAGTTTGCAATAATTATTTACGAATTCTGAGACAGCTACTGTAATTTGAAAATGTTTGTTAAACCTGCTGTTTTTGTATACATTTTATTGAACATTTCACTATGTAATGGATTACGTGCATTATATTTATTTCAATTCCGTGTTTTTGTGAGTGTGAGGAATATAATTCGCTCTCAAAGATTCCTCTGTATCTTGAATTTGCTAATGGATGGTCATGTAGTAATGGATATGAAAGTTGGTTCTTTAAGTACGGTGTTGCAGGATTTCCCTTCAAATCTCGGAAATATAGAGACAAAAGGGAATATGCTTGTACTCGACAGAAAAATTGAAACTCTTGGATTCGTTACTTTGGAATTCCATTTCATCAGTAATGGAAAAATTTCTGATGTATCAGTGATTGATATCCATTGGCAGTAGCTCATATTCCAAAAACGTTCTTTTGTTAGCAGTGCTGTTTTTTTCCCTTGTTAGGTTACTTTTGTGTTCACTTTCTGTGCTTTTATCATGTTTTTAAATACATTTCTTTGTCTCTTATCTAGATGAATAAAATGTTATAAATAAAGAAATAAAACATACGAAATCATTTCAATGAAAGGAGAATTGGGTAGACATTTGGTATCATAATGTTACATTTGTTGTTTAATTTGAACATTAATTTTGGTTTTTTTATTTTAGTGAAGGATGTGCTCACAAAACTACACAAATACATTTTATTTGTTTTTAGCCACCCTTAAATGTAATGAATACACATTCCATGTTTTTATAAGCTACGCCTGTATTTTGTTCGGGAAATCCCAATTGCAGTTCTCTCCATCTTCATTAATGGAATGCATCGAATAGCGGAAGGGGGATGAAATATTGGAACAAGCTCCGTGCACAATATTATATCGACGTGCGCCATGCTTTTGCGGAGCACATGCGTGAGAATTGCCATCGCTTTGTGCCTTCCCTGCTGCGCTGTGAACGAAAGTCGTTAGCCGGGGCGACGACAGCAGCTTTCACCCACACGCTCGCAATGCGTTTCACACGCTTACATCGCCACTTGGAGGTCGTGCAGTGTGCAATGCTCAGTGCTTCGGTGTTCATTTTCATAGGAACACTCGCTTCTTTTTCACCCTTTTAAATCTGTATCTGTTTTATCAGATTTGTTCGAAGGATGTATATTTCCAAACACAATATTAAATACAACCAATAAAACAATAGTTATTATTAATGAAAATGCTTTTTACATGAGAATGTACACGCAGTTGCGTATTGAAAATAATAATTAGGCATTTAAACTCAAGTACATTTGAGAAGATTCATGTACCTACTGATGAGTCAATTTTTTTACTGAACTTAAATTCGATGAAAATGTAAAATGCTTCTGCTTTGAATCCTATGACTGTGACGATGAAGAAAAAAAAAGATAAAAGCATACTTTTTTGTTTATCGAAATTTCGACAGTATAATCGTTTAGTAAGCATCAATTATATGTGCTTAACCCGACAATTCACTTACCACTAAACACCCGTTTTCCACAAAAATGAGTTGGTAGACAAAATATCTAATGTCATTTACATGTCGTCACACTTGAAAATTTCGTATAAATATTATTGATGAAGCTGTAAATGAGATATTTTGACTGCTCAAATGCAGTATATACTCATAACATTTATGGACGCATATCCTTACAATATTATCTGTAACTATTTGTTAGGCATTCTTTGAGAGGTCACACATTCTAAAAATATCATAACGGCGAAAGTAATATCTTCATATATTATTTTTAATAAGTATATCATATTTATTCAAATGTCTTTTTTAAATTTATTTTATTTAAAGTCGCATCAAATGGCTTCTTTCTTTCGCAAAACATTTTTGCTCTTTTTTTGCGTTGAACAATATCCATATTCTTGTGAAAAAATGTTTTCCGCTTAAAGTATATCACATGCACGCTACTTATAAATATATTTCATTTTAATAGAGAGATAAATAATTTTTGTTTGAGCTTAATTTTGTGACAGAAAATGTTCGTGTGTAATTTTGCATGTTATTGGTGTTTGAAACCACTGCTGGCACAAAGAATTTAGGAGCGAGGGTTATCGCATGAGAGAGTGCCGTAATACACAGACGTACTGCGGGTCTGCCTACTTTGGTGGCTGCAGGCGCTTACGTTCGCCCTCGCCGCTCTTCCTCAGGCCTTGTTAAAGTTCGGCCTTTCTTCGAGCGCTGTTTGAAATTTCCCTTCAGAGGAGTTTGTCACAACCAAATTACTCCACTTTTCTAGTATCTTTTCGGTAAAAAAGTCAACTCTGCTACAATAAAAGAAAACTTTTATTGCGATAAGAGGTTTTTATTCACTTAAAAAGCCCGTAAGCGATATTTAATTATGTAGGACATTATGTTAAGACAAAACAAGCACCGGCATTAATATTAAACATGTGAAAACATCCCGTGTTTAACTTTGGATCTTTTAGGCAATTGAATTTCATATTCCATCGAAGTTTTTCGGAAAATTCCATATCATTTTTCCTGTCAGACGGTATATTGGATGTACTGGCCTACCTGATCGGATTTTCGTCGTGCAGTATTACCTGTTAAATATTCAGCGACTTTCAAAAAAAGTGTTAGCATATAAAGTATGCGTACGGCGCCCTTTCCAAGCATGGCGGGAGAGCCTGGTGAAAATTGATTTTGCTAGTGCCTGCAGCGACGTCTTCGAAACTGTCTTAGACGCTATCACTTCATTTTCGAACGATTGCTGACTTGACTGATTTTTGTGTGTTACAGGTGAGTGTTTCTGAAGAAATATGCAACCGCACGATGACTCGATCGGTAAGTCCTTTCGATCCTTCATTGACGTACATTAGAATAGATTTACTATTAGTATAAATGGTATATACTTTGAAAATGACGTTTAAAGGTATATAAATTGACGAAATAACTAGTCATATTGATTATGCATAAACCATCTCGTCGAAAATGTTATATTTCATGCACCGTATGATTTGACAACCTTTTAGTGTCTTTTTTCTAATTAGTAATATTAAAAATGAGAAATCTTTTCTTAGGATTGCATTTTCTGATCTTATCTTAAAAATTTGAAATTTGGTTTTGAGAGCCGAGTAATTTCTTAGTACATTTTTCCAACTATTGTTGAAATTGTTGTTCAATGTTACTTCCTTCTTTCTAGATTCCGTTGGACATGATTTATGAGAACGGGGAGTTGAATAGGTGAATTAAAATTACCTGCAGTCACACGATATCATTGCATTGAAAGGTACTAGAATTTAAACGGGAAAGTCCAGTACAAATTATGTGCAATATTCGACAAAATATTTTACATGCGTTGTAACTTTGATGTTCTATGAACTTAGCAAACCTAAGGGGTATTTAGTTTGAAATCTATTATCTTTACTTGGTTTGTGTTTACTTGAATCTCTAAATTTATGGTATTTCTGTTTCAGTGACTTTACTTTCACTAATCCTGTGGATGTTAACATGCCAAAATAAATATGCAATAATTATGTTTTTTTCTGTTGGTGTATTTTCGTATATAGTTAAGCCAAGGAATTAAGGACTTTTATAAAAAAGAAGAATTTGTTTCTTTTCTTTCAATTTTTCCAAAGTTTCAACGAGGGAGCTCCGCTTATAAAGTATGAATCACCCCTGAGATGGCCTTTTCCCGATACCTTTATCGCAATAACGACATAAAAAACGGAGAAACTTAATGCTTAACTTAAAAACTTAAATGCATAGTGAATTGTTGGGCATGTCGAACGCAGAACGCCCTACTCGTGTTATTGTAAATTCCATAAACAGCCATTCCTAGCGTACTTTTCAAAACTGGGCGTTATTGCTTTGCTCGCCATCGCGGCAAGGTACGGCTTCACTCCAGTGCGCGACGTTTACGGCGGCGCGGTGGGTAATAAATAACAAGGGCAATTACAAATCACATCCGCTGTATCGAAGGACGTATTTTCAAAATTTTACCGATCGGATTTTGCGATTGTGTGATTTTAGTGGGTGATAACAAGTACTCGTTTTCCGGTAGTGCTTAGTTTTAATGAAAACTTCAAGAATATGAAAGAGGACTTAGTTCACTTTGCAAAAAGGTTATGCTGAATTGGATATAGCCTTCTAACTACGCTACATTCCGTGAACTTTATGGAAAACGTGTGTTTATATTGAGCGACGTTTGTTTCTAATGAGTATTCAAACAACGCAAAAAAAACATTGGAATAGATTCTTGCAAAGAATCCCGCACAAATCGTATAGAAATGAGGTTTGCGGTGACTATTGAAAATTTAGTATGTTGTTCCTTAGATCGTTCTGATCAAAAGTCGTTATGGCTCTAAAGCAGAGAATGTTCTTTTTCATCTAATGTATATTTTCAAACGGAGATCAGGTCTATTTGAAGGATGGTAGCAATGTACGTATATGCACTCAAAAAATATTCAAATGAAACAACCTCACTTGTTTAGACTTGTGAATTATGGCCTTTCATTTTCCGAGGAGTAACTGACTTTCAATGTACTGTTGTTGCGCTATGAAAGTGAAGGTAAAACGATGAAGGAAACAAGGTAAAAAGTGAGCTTGATCAAATCGCTCAAACGCCATTTTCTTGAAATTTGCTTAAATACTTTTCGTGCGTTTTCGACGCTAATTGTGCAAATTGTACTGAATAGCATTACAACATTGCCTTTTTCGTGTATTCTTTTGCTTTATTTTTCAATTACGTAAATGTATTTTTTAAATAGCATCATTTATATTCACATTATTGGCATTTCTTACCCATTACATTTTTTGCGAGTACAATTGCTACAAATAATTTCAGATGAAGTTTCTCAAAACTCGTAATTGTAGATGAAAATAACCTTGAAAACGCACATTTTCAGACGCACTGAAACGGCATGTTCGTGATAATGGTTCAGAATTGTAAATTGAAATGTGAGGACCAGATTTTACTTGACAGATTTACAGATTTTTAAGTCAAATTCCAATTCTTCTATGAGGGGTCCGAAAAAATTGAGAAAAATGAAAAATTATCGTTTAGGGGAGAAATAGATTGCATCTGGGAAGAGGGACAAAAGCAGAAAGGATTGTCCAGACTGAAGATGTAAAGAAACTTACCAGAACGAAAAATGTGTGCAATTCTGTACTACCACTCGTTTCTTATTGTAAAAATGCATTCCGAAAAATTGACGTACATTTAAAGTGTTTTTTTTTAAAGGAAAATATACGTTTATTCCGTTCATGTAATTTTATGTGCGTGCTCAAAACATAAAAGAAATAGTAAAAGAAAGTCGGCTACGTGCTGCATTGAAACAACTCTCTTTGGTATTCTGTTTCCAGCCCACATGCGTTGCTCTATGGAGTTTACATAACGAAAACAAAACGACGACGGGTCGATCCGCGGGCGGGCGCTGCCGGTGCGACCGGCCGTCAGTAATCGTGACAGTCCTTTCCGTCCGCCTGCAGCGATTCGCGCGCAGCCGAGCACAGCTGCGTCCAGCCGCACACACCCCCGGCCTCGCCACGCCCCGCCCTGCCTCACGCCCCACGCCACGCACCCCGTCCCCATCACGCCCCGCCATGCCTCGCGCCCACGCCACGCACCCCTAGCCCCCCCGCCCCGCCCTGCCTCGCGCCCCACGCCACGCACACCCCGGCCCGCATGCCCCGCCCTGCCTCGCACCCCACGCCACGCACCCCCGGTCCCGCTACGCCCCGCTCTGCCTCGCACCCCACGCCACGCACCCCCGGTCCCGCTACGCCCCGCTCTGTCTCGCGCCCCACGCCACGCACCCCGTCCCCACCACGCCTCGCCATGCCTCGCACCCCACGCCACGCTCCGCACCGCACCGCACCCTCCCTGCCCCGCCGCTCTGCACCCCGTGTCCCCAACACTCGCAGCACCCCCTTCCCCGCCACGCTGCACCCTACGCCCCCCCGCAATCCCCGCCCCACTGCGCCACGGCCCGTGCCTCCATACGCACGCTTGCTCCGCCTCGCGCCGCACCTCCTCCCGCCCTCGTCCCAGCACAGCACATTCTGCGTCCAAACTCGCCTTCCGACCTGTGCTGCCCACCCACGCGCCAAGCGCTCTCCTTTAACTTACATTTGTATCTATCTTGTATTTGCTACTACATTGTCCATTAGTGCTTACATCTCCGCAACGAAACTTTAGTCCCGCATATCAGTAGATGTTATTTAAAATAACTTTCAACGAATATTGATTTCATTATTAGTACTTTGTATTAAATATAATATCTGTATTATTAAAAAATACTAAATTAGGACTACATAATATGACGTGCATATTTTGTGGCATCACAACGGTAACGGGTTTTCCTCATTGAGTTTCCATGAATCGACATTGATGGGTTAATCTGACGTATCTACGCGCGCGCCCCGTCCGCATGTGGTCGCGCGTTGCTGAGAACAGCCTCTGGTCGTCGCCCGCCCGCCCGTCCTACCGCCCGCCCCGCCCCGCCGCCCGCTCCCCCTGCCGCCCGCCCGCCCACCCCTCCCCTGCCGCCCGCCCGCCCACCCCTCCCTGCCGCCCGCCCGCCCCGCCCCGCCCTGCCGCTCGCCCGCACCGCCCCGCCCTGCCGCTCGCCCGCACCGCCCCGCCCTGCCGCCCGCCCGCACCGCCCTGCCGCCCCGCCCTGCCGCCCCGCCCTGCCCTGCCGCCCCGCCCTGCCCTGCCGCCCGCCCTGCCCTGCCGCCCCGCCCGCCCTGCCCTGCCGCCTGCCCGCCCGCCCCTCCCCGCGACGCGTGCGCATTTGGTCTCGCCCGCGCGCGCCGTTTAAATTTGCGACATTCGCGTTATTTGCCAGCAGCCGCACGCGGCGAGGGCGAAGCTGCTGCGCGGCTGCTGCGGTATCTGGTGGCGGCCGACGGAAATATTGTGCTAGCAGAAGCGAAGCGCGTCCGTTTTATAATGAAAGGCTTCCCACGACGATGGATACAGGCCTGTTGCTAATACGTTAAGGCAATGAATTTGTTGAATAAATTGGTTGCACGTGGTCTTAAGTGATAACCATGAATTCAAATAGTGATTGTCGTTACGCGGCAACTCATGGGTACTCATGAGTGTCGCCTCCTACTCGACTGTAGGAATTGAAGTGCCAAAATTTACAAGAAAAGCGAATGTTTCTTGTAAAATAAGTGCGTTCTTGCACTGTATCTGAGAGGACCTTCATTAGGCCTTAATGAGAAATGTGCATTTGTTACGCAAACACTGCAACTCACTGGAGTCACGTATACTTCTAAGAAATCTCCATTACGTACAAAAACCGGGCTCTGCATTGAATGGTACTCGCTTCCTTTTCTTGCTGTTTTCTTGGCATCATTCAGTTGATCTTTTCTCTCTTTTCCCTTCATGCCCAAAATTAATAATATGTTTTAAATTACTAATTGTACGATGAACATTTGAACTCTGGAATTTCTCCTGTTTACCGTTTTCTCACAAGTTGTAACCTAGAGTACCCATCGCACTCACCTCCGACAGTTATCAGTCTTGTCCATGTCGATCAATATTACGCGACAAATCGTCCACCTTTTTCACGTCCATACTCGTGAGAAGCGGCAGACTTTCTAACACCTCTTCGGGCGAAACGAATTCCTCCCGTCCAAATATTAAGTTATCTCGATTTGCACGTGTGTGCATTGACGACGGGGCCCTGGCGACTGCTTCGGGCAGGGCGCCGCCCGCAGCGGGAGGTCGCATCAAAGAGCCGTGTAACGCATTTCGTAGCGGGGTATTGTAATCTGTCCGGGCTTTGTTCGCGAATTAGCGTCGTGTAGCGCGCCCGCCCGCTGCACATTCGTGGGTCCGTAGGTGTGGAATTTAATTTGCTCTTTGAAAAAAGTGACGGTATGATCTCTTTTAAAATAGACCAACGCTCCTACGTGAAGTGTTGGTAGATAGCGACAATTGAAATAGTCATGCACCTCGTTCGTTCTCATTGTTTAATTATTTCTGAATTTATGTTATTTTTATGATATTGAAATATGCCTATTCTAGTTCAGGAGCAGAACCAATGTAAAGAGCAAAGCGGATTATTTTTTTAATGCATATAATACGTATGATATCCTCGTTGAAAACACACTTCGTTTCGCGTAAGACGCTTGTTTGGGAAATTATTGTTTTGGTACTTTATATTTTATAACTGCAGTACAGTTTTGATATCTGTGTAAAACGTAATGTTAGTACATTCAGTACTTAAGCGTAACAAAAATTTCCTCACTGAACAAAGCGGCTTTAATGCTTTATTTTCAAGTCCTTATTTTATCTTTATTTCCGAGCAATTAACCACAAAGCGGTCTGTTTTACCTTCCTTCGACACAATTTATTTTAGAGAACTTCCAATGCGTTTTTTACTTTATTATTTTGTGTGCAAACGAGCAGAGCCGCAGCTTGTAAAGCTACAAGAGTTCCGCTTGGTGCCGGAGGGTCGTAAAAATTTCGAAATCGTTGAGGCGGGGCGTCTTACGCTGTTGTTGCGAAGCCTGAAGTAATCAAAGGAATCTAGCGGGCCCGGCCTGCAGAAAGGGCCCTTTAGCCCCGCTCAGACCGCGGGGCTTCTTAAACCTCGGTAAGCCGCTTACCCGCCCCCCCCCCGCCTCGCCGCGACTCCGCCAACCTGCTCGCGACCCCTCCACCTCCCGCTCCCCCCCCCCCGCACGTCACCCTCTCAGTGCAATCTAGCCACGTCTCGCATCCCCTTTCCCTCCCGAGGTGTTTATCACGGATGTGGTTTCATCGCAGGTGCGGTTTCCTCTTCGCCCCAGCTCTCTATTTCACCAGCTCTTAAATCCATCACGGCCTTATTTCATCCGGTTTCTTTCTCTTTGGAAAATTATACTCTCCGGAGTACCCTTTACGCTTTGCAGCGCTTGCTGCTTAGTGGTTCGTAGCTGGCTGGCACCCCGCCCCTCCCACTCCCGCCTCGCACCGCCCGCCCCCGCCCCGCCCCCCCCACTTCTTTCCCTGCACCTGCGTGGTGTTCGATCGTCGTCGTGAAGTTGGAACCGGGCCACCGCACATGAAAAATTTTGTGCGAGAAGTTCCGCTCTCTGAAAGCGGGAGGTACCCTCGAGTGAGTCTGATCCGTGTTTTGAGGGTCGGAGTTCAAATCCGGCTTTCTCGCGGTGCAGGGCTCCGTGCCGAGAAGAGTTGACTACTATTTCCAAAGTTGTTTCTCCGCGGAAATTCCTTTATTTACCTAGACTTCTTTGAACCGAGAATATCTTGCAAATGTTATCAAGATGTTCTGAAGTTCTTAGCGTCGTTTTTGCAGGTAAAATTCAGAAAAGGTGAAATGAAATCAAGATTTTAAAAATCTAAACGATGGCGTGTTTTAATGATGTATGATACTCTGTAAGAATGAAAACATGAGAAAAATAGTCTAATAGTTGAAATATATTATTTATTGTTTCGCTAGCGGTCGACAACGCTGTACGCTCTGGGTTTACGTTGCCCGGTCCTGCATTTGACGTAAATTGTGTGTATGAGGAGAAAAATGCAATGTGTTACATCGTGATATATTATGAACGTGTAGGATTCCAAGCTGTAATTATTTACAATTTAATGATCGTCATGCCAGGTGGGTTGTAATTTATTGCTACTTCATAGAAAACAATGTCATTTAAATCATAAAGAATATGAAAGTTGTTACATATGACGCATTTGTTAACTGCAGTGCATTGGCGTAAACACGTTGATGTATTTTAAATTACTTGTTAGGAAATTTTTTCTAGTATTTTCATAAGTAATATTCGTGAATTAATGGTTATTCGGTTAAATTATGTATGAAAATGTTCACAATACTGCCCCCAAACATTTTATCATAGTTTTACCCGTAGAGTTTTTGGATAAATTAAAGAAATACCTCGCCAGTTGAAAAACGCAGGCTTTCGAGGTCGTTTGTTTGGGCTGCGCTAGCGATGGACGGTTTTTGCGCGTCGAGGTCAACGACGTGTGCCCGCGGCGACGTGTGCCGGGCTGCGGGCGTGCCGCCAGCGCGCCTCGCGGGGACGTCGCGAAGTTTCGCCGGCGCCTGTCGCGCCCAGCAGGCCCTCGCCGCGTCCCTCGGCCAACTTATTTAGAAATATAATTAACGGCCTGAGTTTGGGCGGCGCGAGGAGGGAGCGCGAGCGGGAGCTAATATTCCTCCCCTCTCCCCCACCCCGCGCGACCGCGCGCCCTCCTACGCCCCCTGCCCTTGCCACACCACTCCTCGCCACCCCTCCCTTCGTCCCCACCCCTAGCCACGCCACCCACCCCTCGCCACCTTCTCGTCGCCACCCTTCCCCCGCCCCTTCCCCTCGCCAACCCGCTACTCGACACCCCCTTCCCCCGCCGCCCCCGAAGACCCCTTCCCCCAGCTTCTCGAAGCGTCTGCTGCCTCTTCCGCTATCGTTCACGTTTTACCTTCATCTTTCGCCTTGTCCCGTCGCCTTCGTCTCAGCTTGCTTCAGAGAACGTCTGTGCAGGTTTCGCCCCGCGTCGCGAACGTCCGTCACCATTGTTGCCGTATCTTCCAACTGTACTTCCATTACTTGCTTCCCCTTCTGCTTTGCACAACCTTTACCACGTCTGATCCCCTCCTCTGTGGCAGAGCTCGAGGGAGCGTCGTAATAAAAGGACAGAGCGATCCCGAAATTCTCTTTTGGGGAAACTGGATTTCAATTTATCGCAAAACCCCTTCCGTTGCGCCTCCGCTGTCTTCCCGCGCTGTCCGTCTCCAGGAGGTGCGCTGGACGTTCAGATATTCGACTTCTCGCCCAACGGAATTCTCGTTGTTGAAAGCGGTGTTTCATTGCCGCATTTAGTATAATAAAATGCCAGGTTGCGTAACATGGCAAGGAATTTTGTGTACCGTATTTGCTCTTAGATATCTCAAGCAATGCATATACCACTCGAAGCTACATATATTGTTTGTGCTTTTTTATGAATGTGAACTTTTAAATTTTCACAGAATAGATGAGTACCATTTTTCGATCCCCCATAGACTAGAACTGATGAGTCTTTTCTCATGATAATTCATATAAGCACGATATTGTATAATATCTAAAACTAGAATATTATCTATGTATGTATATATATATGTATGTATATATATATATGTATATATATATATGTATATATATATATATATATATATATATACTACTAATGTATTTATCTTATGCGGCTGCAGAGGGCCAATGGCCAAACTAGAATAATAAATAAATAAATAAAAAGCACTATACCATAACGCGACAATAGGAACTCGAACATGAAAATATTCAGCAGCCTACGATTCTGCCATAGATTATATGGAATGTGTATGTTGGTGGAAAGTATTAAAAATTATTATTTTCGATGTTTTTCTTCGCAAAGATTCCCCGACCGATTGCCTTGTTCCACATCCGCTGAATACAAAAAAATATACAATTTTAAAATATACGTATTCTATGAAAATAAATAAGATATATTTCCACGCTTTGCTTTGTACATAATTGGAATTGCATTTAAAATTGGTTGAGCGTTATTTTGTAAGTTTTTATTGCTCTCTGTTATGACTTTACTACTGCTTACAAATATAAGTAGAACGAACAGAGAAATGTGAAATTTAGATGCGTTTGGTTGTATTGTTTCTTGAAAAAAATGTGATTGTAAATCGTTCTTGTTGTATGTACAAATTGGAACTTTATAGACAGCGCCACAACGCTGATATAACCGTACGTATGCACCACCTTCTGATGGAGAGTGAAGAACAGCTTATTCCCCACGGATCAGTTTAGTGCTCTTGCTTTTTTCCTCGGTCGTTTCTGTATTCATTGCTTCACGCTTTTGCGCGATTGGCGCAGCGCTTTTTTTTGGTATCTTCGTTTTTGCGTTTGAATTGACTTGTTTTACCTCCCATTTTACAAACTACATTTATTCCCAGCTTGTTTAAAAGCTTCAATGATATGTTAACGTTGTACGCTTCTTTAAAAAGGCTGTTTAATTTTACACTAGGCTGGTAATGTCAACAGAGAGGAAGTAAATAAGTCACCTCTAAAAATAACCATAATGGCTCATTTATGCATGATAGAAAATATCTTTCATTACAGGAAGGTAATAGCTTTACGAAATGTAGCAGCAGAAGGTTTTTAAAATATAATACCATACTCAAACTTTTATATAATGTTTCTCAAATTAAACGACAAAGAGTAGATTCCCGAACAACAGATCACTGGTTAAATCCACACTTTTAAAGAAGTGAACAACAGTGTCATATATCACGTGAAATATAATAACTTTCCTGCGCCGGTAACCATTTCGAAAGGGAGGGGTGCGAGGAGAAAGCCAAAACTTTGGCTGCAGTTCGTCTAGTTCATGACACTTCCGAGATAGTTCTGGAATTATTGGAGCTGACCCTGCAATGAGGAAAGAGAATCTCAAAATGCTACATAGTCTAGCACGTGCGCGAGCAAAATGTTATTTCTCAATATTTCTTACACTGACGCGGTGTAGCCTTTACCTTCTTGCATTGAAAATCATCGTATTTTTTGAATCCACGAACCAGGATTCCGTTCAGTGCAAAACTATCAATTTTGTGGTGGTATCGATTCCACCGAAAGGACACATAACCAGATTAGTACCTTACTTCTTAAGTCTAAAGACGAAGTGAAAAGCGCCTGCATATTTGAGTAGTATGTAATGGAACATCATCCTCAGTGAAAGTTTAAAAGTTCTTTCGCGATAGAAAATTCTGCCACATGAAGAGTCCTTCGGTGAAAACTCTTTTGAAGTAAAATGTCAAATTACAAACTTGGATGTCTCTTCATTTTGCGATTCTTTCTGCTGGGTACCTCGCGACCTGCGCGTCTTATTAAATCCCGGCGCGACGTCCTGGAGTGGCGTAGCACGCTCGGAAGAGACGTAGGGCGCAATTGAAAGCCAGCTGAATTACGCATTCATGTAGCATGACCGCCGCGCGGAGCGGAGCGGCGGGACGGCCCGCCCGCCCACCCGCCCGCCCGCGCGCGCGTGGAAGAAAAAAAATGTCGAACCGCCGAATCTCATTCCGCGCTCTCTCCACCTCGAGGTGCTCCGGCGACTTAGATATTGTAATAAACCGAAAGTTCTGCGGCTTTGCCACTTCTTTTATTCTCTTCCGTGGGATTCTGCGGGAAGATTTCCATAATGCATTCAATAGTGAGACAGCCGCGTCGCGAGTTGACTTGTTCCTCTTCTTCCACTTACCGCGATTCTCGCTCACTTTCCCATCGTCCCGCGCTATCTCGCCTTGCCTGGCCTTGCCTTTGCCTTGCCTTGCCTTGCCTTGCCTTGCCTTGCCTTGCCTTGCCTTGCCTTGCCTTGCCTCACCTGGCCTGGCCTTGCCCCGCCTTTCATACACCTGCCTACCTGCGTGCTAACCGCGTGTCATGTGACTACCATTTTTTTCAACATATCTTTGTGACACGTGTTACTTTGCATTTCAGTGTTAGATGATCTCCCGAAACGTTTATTTGTCATAGAAGGCGTACGTCACTTTTTTTTAACCGTCAAATTCGTCGATTTATTACTTTACTTTTTGGATACTTTATTCTTTCAGGCATTCTGTTTTGTTTATTATAAAATAATGTATTTCCTTTTGCACCTCATGCTTATCGAACCCACAATTTTATACGTTTTAATTTCTTCGTAATGTTTTTTTAAATTTGTTTATTGTTGCATTTTCTTTATATATATTTCTGAGCCTTAGTTTTCGTCTTTACACGAATATTGCACTATTTTGTTTCAAAACCCTCCCACTACTTATGTACTTGGTCCATTTGTTAGTTCTTTCATGTCCGTCGACTTTCTCGTTCTGGCTACGTGACGCCAAGGTTGTATTAAACTAATTGTACCGGAAACGTCAAACACAGAGCCACTAATTCTTTCTTTTGTATGCTCATACAGTTTCAGAATCAAGCAATTGTGTATATATCAGAATTGTGCCAAGAACGTGTACACATGATATTTCTTTGCATGTTTTTGAATTTTCATTTCGCTAGAGAGCAGTTAACAGCTATGAAAACAATTATTCGAACTTTAATTTGTTAGAAGAGGGTAAGAAGGGAATAAACCAAGATCGTCTTTGGGAGGCGTGTCTTAGGCAAGGAGAGACTCTTGTAAGTCGCTGATGTTGTTCTTCAGAACACAGAGTGAATTATATCAAAGGCTATTGTTCCAACTTCTTGGCGGAAGATGGGGTATTCTGTCAAGGAACATCTTAATGTATTACATTTTAGAAGGTAGTTAATGCTACACCAATAGAGCAAAGAGATTACAAAACGACTGTACAAACACTATCCAAGTGGAAGAAAATCATCTATCATTTGTTTTCTCTCCCTTCAAATTTTTGCGAATGCACCAATGTAGCTCTGCGATATAGATATCTTTAAAAGTTTGTTTGAAAAGAATGTTTCTGGAAATTTTGCAGCTAATACAGCAGCATCGAGTGTACTTTATGTTTCTATTAGCAGATGCATCCACGTGTCTCCTATTAATACGGAAAGCTTTGAACAGAGGGTTGTAAGTTCCTGACGTAATTGCGAAAACACGTAAATATATTATTTGCATACGTAACTGGTACAGAAAGTGAGTCTGTGACGTTCGCATGAAATGCTGACAAATCCTGCCACCATTGGAACTCGCACTCTAGGACCTCTCGGCCAGAGGCATTGCAGTTGCATCACGTGGCGCCCTACACTTCGGTTTTTCTTTCTTGGCGCATGGGGGGGTGTCAATAAAATGGAATATCTCACGGTATTTCGCGTCGTTCTTGGTTGTGCCGCTAGGAGTCGCATGATCGCTACTGTATCGAGCAGTGCTGACGATCATGCGACTCCTGACTGCACAACGGAGAACGACGCGAAATACCGTGAGATATTCCATTTTATTGACACTTCATATTATTTACACACACACACACACACACACACACACACACACACCGTGCGCTAAGAAAGAAAAACGGAAGTATAATTCGGTAAAACCTTTCGAGAAAATCGTGTTGAAGAGGCGTGATGCGTCTTCTTGTGCGCTTCGTGACAGTCATTCTGTGGCTTGCCTGCCGTCGCTTGCACGTCGCGCAGTGCGCACCGTGTGTGGGTTGTCGGGGCAGCGCGCCGCAGCGGCGCGAGGAAGGAAGCGAGCGCGGGAGAGGAATTTGTATGCTTCTTCGGCGGAGCGGGAGCGGCCGCCACCGCCTTGAGAAAGCACCGGGACGCGTGTACACATCGGTCTCCGGGTTAAAATTGCAGGCGCGGGGCGGGGCGCGCCCGGCCCCACCCCCTAATGGCTAGAGATTTTTCACTCGCCTCCGAGGCCGAGCTCCGCCCCGCTTCTCGCCACGTCCCCGCCTCGCCCTGACCCGCTCCGCCCCGCTCCGTCCCGCTTAGTCCCGCTTAGTCCCGTTGTGCCCCGCTCCGCCCTGTTCCGCGCCGCTACTCCTCGCCACGTCCTCGCCCCGCTACTGCCCCGCCCCGCTCCTCTCCGCTCCGCCCCACTGCGCCCCGCTCCTCTTCGCCAAGTCCCCGCCCCCTGCCACGCATCTCCACCCGCCGCGCTTCGCCTCCCCGCTCCGCCCCGCCACAACCCCGCCTCACCTCTCTTCGCCCAGGCCCTCCGTCCCGCACAGCTCCGCCCCGCCGCGCTTCGCCTCTCCCCGCTCAGCCCCGCCCGTTGCTTCTCCGCCCCTTTCCGCCCCGCCCCTTCCTGCTCCTCCGCCGCCGAGCCCTGCCCCGCGTCCCCCGCCCCTACCAGGTTCCGTCCACTATGTCGTCGGACTCCATCGCCTTGAACAGCCATTAATGGCCCTCTGGAGATTTTATACATAGCGTCATCCTTTTCGATTTCTGAGCAAGAGATTTGAAACGTCCGCTTATCTTGCGCAGTATTTTGCGACCTTCGTTAATTTACACACAGACAATCTTCCTAGCACCTTTTTTTTACAAATACACACCTTTGGATATGATATAATTATTTTTTAAATGGTTTTATACTTTTTCGTATCTAATTCCATCGTTTTCTACAGATTGATTTCTTTTATCAGTTTAATTTATATTTTTTTCACACAGGATATTCCTTTTCCTGGAATCGAAGCGTTATTAGAAGCAGAATTATCAGTTCCATATTTCCTTGTAAATGAAGAGAACGCTTTTAGAACAAAAGAATTCCGTAAATGATTATACTTTCAATTTATATTGTTCACATTTTATTTTCGTGCGACTTAATCGCTTATCAAAACATTCACCCAAGCGAAGCTCCTCCACAGTTGGAATGGCCTCATCCAAATAAATTTAGAAAAAAAAAGTAAGTTGGCAAAAAGTGTCCTGTCGGTCGCATTTGAGAGTGTGAGCACGGCGTGGGCTGCCTGCATCTCGATCGCGCGATGCGTCTGTTTTGCGAACTCTCCCTGCCCCCAATGGCGCGCGCCGCCTCCCACTCATTAAGAGAGACGTTTTTCCCAACGCCCCCGATCCGATGGGCGTGTCCCCACCGCCACTCCGGCGACATGTTTTATTCCGCGGCGGAACGTTGCCCCTTCCCCCCAAACAGTTGAACGCGATGCGCTACCACCTTCTCCCGTCCAGCGCGTCATTCCTTATTCAGACCCTCTATTTTCCGCTTAACCAGAATCCGTGGTGGTTCATACTTCGGTTTTGTTTGTCTTAGACGTCAGGCTTTCGCGCCTGCATCTTGTATGTCTTGTCACTCCACATTTCAATTGATTAATTGATTAGTGATTCCGGACGCGTCAACAATGCTGAAGTCATATTCATGAGCGTTGTGTTTGTTTGCATCGCGGAAGTTGGTGGGAGATCGTCTCCCGAATGGAATGGGGAGATTCGGCGTCGACCTACCCGTCGACTTCCGGACTCTTCCCCGACCACGTATCTTCAGCCAGTGGGGCAGCGTCCTAGCGGGACAAGCTACAAACTCCCGGACATGTATGCATTGTAGTGCATGTATGTGTGTTTGAAACTGTAGGGGTGAGGATATAACGAGTTACGTGTGAGGAAGGGAATATCGCGCGCAGTCCATGTACCGTTTGTTAGGGTATTGATCAATCGAAAGAATCATGGAAATGCTACCGAAGAGAGTAGCCCGGCCGCTAGGAATTCACCTTACGTACAGCGGCTGAATTCGACCGAGCTGTGTAGCTAGTGTCGGAAAACCGTTGCCACCATGGGCAGTAGAACCCTAGGCCGCCCGATTAGAGGCACTTGCAGTAACTCAACTGATGTTCTGAGCCACCTAACCAGGTCCCTTATTTCGAGTTTGTCGTCGTCTCGTGTATCTTCAGTGCTTCGTCTGTTCTCCTTCCTTCTCCTCTGCTCTCCTTCCTTCTGTATGCTCTCATCGGCGTCATCTCTTCAGCTGCGGGACAATTGTCGCCCGAGCCTCGACCGCTGGCCCCTGATCGATGAAAGCGCAGCTGCCGCCAGTGTGGTCGTCCTGCGTTGTGTGGTCCCGGTCAGGGCCGTTTTTTTTTATTCTGTCAATAGTTGTGGATATTTTATGAGTTTGATTAGAGCGATGAGATACGAGCGGCGATATTAGGCGCCTCGTAACGGATGGCTTCATCCCGCCGATGCGACCCCCCTCTCACTAAAACAGGCGGAGGTGCTCTCGATATGTGAACGCGGTAGGGCTCGTGTGTGCTTCGGCCGTGTGGGATGGTGAGAGTTCCAGTTGGGCGAGCAAACAAATAAATATGAGAGCGTTTATAAGCCGCTTGCACATCGCTTTTGGCGCTTTCAAAACATCGCAGTATATTCGATCAGCACTTAAGCAAAGATGCTTTGCAGCGTGGAAGTACAGAGCATTGAGAGCTGTTGCCTATCGAGGAACTGCGCCGTGGAGATGATATGAAATTCGAGCTGATCTTTCTGTTTTTTTTTATGTTTAACTCGTAACGTTACCCTGACATCTTAATCCTGCGTCATTAATGCTCTGTGAAATAATTAAAACGTAATACTCTGAATAGCAGTATTAAACAAGAGTCGATATCTAGAAATTAAGCTCTTCTCAACTCGTAAAAGGCGTTACAGAACGTTGTAGCATTATTTAGAAACTTATGAAGAATTTTAATGTTAAATACAAGTACGGGAATAAAAGATTAATTGAGTTGAAGTGCGAAAATATGAGTGAATGATCTAATCGCATGATGCAAATGAAATTGTTAAAATGATTTTTTTCTGAGTGAAGAACATTTTCAAATCCACAGCAGCTCTTTACAACGATGAATTGCACTTGGGATACGAAACCACCGCATGGCGAAGCAATGAGGGAGGAACAGCAAAGAGGCGCTTCGCTATCTCACAATTTCTACCAAAACTTAGCAGACCTAGCAGCAGCATCCCACTTCAAATTAGCAAAAAATCCCACCCACACTCGAATAAAAAATAGATTCCCATTTGAAGCCTTTCTCAAAATCTTAGCCAACCATGACACTAAACCTTGAGGTTCTCCCCTAGAGTATCCTTCAATGTTTAGAATACGTTAGCTTAGATCTTTTAACTATAATAAGTCAAAACAAAACATTTGCAAAGTGATAACACTAAACGATGTATTCCATCTAGATAAGTAAATGCGATATATATAAAAAAGGCGCCTCGCTGGGGCCGCAGATGGGCGCGACGCTGTGCGGGCGGTAGCACATGCAAGGCGCAAGTTGATTCCTTGCGTCAAGTAGCGCCACCTCCCGTTTGGCATTCATCTGCAATGGAATTAAAGGGCATCACATTATTTATCTAACCTGATTGATTTTCGATTACGATCGTTTTTGGTTGCATCATGATGGTTTCGGAGAAATAAGTCGTACAGTGAATTCCCGATTAATTCTGCCCATTCTTTTAAATTGTTGCACTCTATTTTCTTGTAACAATTTTTATTGGATTTTCACATTTCTTGTATGTTTGTTTGGTAATGTGTTCTCCCCAATAAATACAAAGAACAAGATACAATAAATAATTGAAGCTTAGAAAGGATAAATTGGGAAACTTTCATCTTGTCTAGAGTTGTTTCATTTGCTTCTTTGGAATGGCTCTCGCAAGATATTAGATATCTGATCGATCTTGCTAGATTGCCGTGAGTCAGTCATCGTCTGCAAAATGGATCAAAGATGTTTAGAGATGTTGTGTAACACTCATAATTTTCGTGGCTGGTTATAAATAAATTCGTAAGAAGTTCACAATAGCAATGGATAAATTCGTATTTCGAAAATTGTTGAGAAAAGCATATTTAGATACCTTCAGAGAATTCCGTTGTGACGCTTATAGAATATTACACAACAACATGAACACCAATTATCGCCCCGGACGTGGAATCCAATTGTGTGTGCGAGCTCTCCGCGCTCTATCGATGCCGCGGCCAAGTCCTCCTCTACCGCAGGTGCGAAGGAATGCTGGGAGTGCAAGGGCGGGCGCGCAGTTGCCGATGGGTCCTTCTAACTCTATATAACGTCACGTGCCAGAACCTTAATTGAGGCAGATTCACTCCTCGCTTAATTGGAGGAAATTTGCGCGAGGAGCGTTGTTCCGGTCAACCGCCAGAATTCGGCCTGCAATGGCGCGCTGCTCCCCCTCCCCCGGAGGTTATCGACGGCAGGTGAAATCCGCTCCGTGCGAGGGCCGCTCGCCCGCCAAACCCGCCGCCGCGGGCCAAGGCGAAATGCCCTGCACACTCAGCAGATTGCTTAACGTGAAACAGATGCGTTGAAAAAACTAGTTAATGTTCAAACTGAAAGTCGTCAGCTAATACCGTAGCTGAAAATTGATCGGTTATTTCCTGTTTCCGAGTACATCAACTGCTATGGTCATTAGTCCCGTAAGTGTAGTGATTTTTTCATCACGGGAGGTGGCGGAGGTTGTTCGTCCCCCTTTGGATGATGAGATCAGGTGAAGATGTACACGTCTGCATGAGGGGTTTTTCCTATTCAGGTATCTTCACCAGCAGGGCACTGTCCCAGCCAGGACAAGCTCTGAACTCCCCATTGGTCTCCCGACACGTGTGGAAGGTTCTGTACTACGAATCCGCTGGGGTGATTTGTAGTATGCTGTAATCCGCTGGGGTGAATAAAGGGTGAGGGTAGGACAAGGAACAAGAAGGAAAGATCGCGCGTGGTTCGTGACCCGTTTGTTAAGGTACTGTTCTGGCACTTGTCTGCTATTGTTCGGAGAAACATCGGAAAATTATCGATTGCTTTATTAATTTTGTTTAGAAGTCCTATTTAAATATATTTGATTATTCTTGACATACCTGAAATGTTTCACCTAATGTAATATAACCCAGGTTAAGCATTATCCCCCTCCCTTCAGAGAAGTCGAAAGGTGGATGAGATCTCTCTATCCTTACGGAAAATCCGAACCTCATTTTTGCAATGCATACTGTTTCCTCCAGGAAATACGTAACTGCAGGCGTTAAATTGCAATACTTACTGTTGGCGTGTGAAAACTAGCCCTTCTTCTGCAAGAGAATTTTTGAAATGTCTGAGTGTAAAATGCGATACTTATCTGCCAGAAAGTTTTTGCTTATGTCTAAAACATAAAAAGGATTTCTACATTATTGTTTTTAACAAAACACTGCTTTTATAGCCAAGATAATAGAAAGAAAATATTATGCAACTGGAAGTATTAAATTTATTTATATTTATGTGCTTCTTCGGATTGCCTGGGTCATGCTGTCAAAATTTATTTGCTTATGAGATGTTACATTTTGTATATTGCATTATAATTGTGATAGGAATATCACGGAATATTAGAAGGATATGAACGAGAAACGTAATTTATTGTTGCGGAGGTCGTAGATTAGATGAGTTTGTAATTGTATTAGAGGTTCCCTGAATTCCTCCTTACACCAGAGCTCGTCTGGGAAAATACTCCCTTTCCTTATCATTAAAATGTTCTCCACTTTTGTGGGCCTCCGACATCAGTGCAGGCGAGAGAGCGTGCAACATTTAGGAACCCTAAACCGTCTCTGAATCAGTCAAGGCCTCCTCCATTCGCAATGGCGGAAGCGCTAACGGCCCGCGCGGGTGCATTCGGTCTCCGGTGAATACTTAACAGCCTCTCCGGGCGAGCGCCGCTGCGCCCAAATTCTAAACCCTCATTTGACTAATTCATGATTGATGTAGAGTTAAGCGAGTTAATTTTGAGTTGCCTCCGAGGTTTACGAAGTGAGAGAACGAATCGCCGGGTGGGAACGTGCCGGTCGAGGGACTCCCGCTGGCTACCCCTCCCACGACACTAAGAACTCTATTAAAATCTAATTTCAAAAACGTGTAAATGGTAGCCAAGGCCCAAAGAGGCATTTGTTGTAGAGTGTAAGTTAATATAGTACTAGTTTATTTAAGATAGGCCCTCTCCTAACTGCACAAGCTTCAACGGCTGCAGCGAAACTCTACCTCAGTCAAATGAATAAATTCCCGCCCTTCCAGGATAACTGGAAGGGGGACGGTTACAACGGTTACAAAACATACATACATACTATTACATGGGACATAAAGCTCACAATTGTTAAATACAATTTATCAGATTACATTTCGTAAGAAGTTGAATAATCTTCATGTGGTCGGAGTAGGAGTTGTAGGTAGAATAAAGATAACTATTAGTAATGAAACTTTCCCTGTTAGTCGTCATTGCATGGCAATCAGCGATAAGGAGCTTGGTCGATAGTGGGAGATTGCAATTTGGGCGGGCATGAGTAGTTTTGTTCATCAGGTAGCTATGGCTAAGCTTAAAATGACCTATACGCAGTCTAGTTGTAACCACCTGATGTCTTCTGTTAAGGCTAATTGACGTGATAGGGAATTCTTCGATATTCTTCCTGACTGCATGTAATTTAGAAGGCAACGTTTTCCAGTTCCGGTCCCGAAGTTTCTTAACCGCAAGGAAGAGATTCGATGGTGTGAAGGTTAGCGTGCCGGACTGTCATACCCAAGTTCGCGGGTTCAAACCCGATCGAAGCCGTGGATTTTTAAGGGCGAAAAAATCCTTCGTACGCCTTCCGCGGAGGGGAAGTAAAGGCAGCTGTCCCATGTTAGTAGATTTACTTGCATGTAAAAGATCCTCAAGCCTAAATGACGCCTCTGAGCTAAATTCAAATCGCCTGTTTCGTCGCCCGAGATAATACCTTCTTTCTCCGCTAGGTGAAAGGAGCGTAGCGAAATTTGCGTTGTCAGACGGAAGAGCGGGCCTGATGGCCCGAGTCTCGCCACGTAAAATAAGGCATTATCTAACTAACTAAGAGATTTTAAGGTCCGGAAGCGAGCCGCCAGCTTCTCTTTATATTTTGCTGGTTGGGAAGGAGAGAAGTGCTGGAGGCGGCGTGGAAACGGCGATGGGAGCGCACGAGTGTGGACGGAAGGGTGATGCAATGAAGTGGGAGAAAGGGAAAGTACTGAAGTATTTCGCAAAGGCGACGAAAACACCCTCGAGTGTTAACGGGAATCGGCGAATACGCAGTACGAGTGTGTTTACCGGGAGGCGATCGTTAGAGACCCGGTAACAGAGGTGGCGGTGGACGAAACGGTAAAGCCGCAAGGGACGGTGGAAAACGGGAGCAGGAGGGAGAGGAGAGCGAATGGGAGAGAACTTGAAGACGGGTGAGAGCGCACAGGTGCAAAGGCGAAGTTAGCAGACGGCGTGGCGTCAGCGAGGGAGGCTGCGTGGGTTCTCAGCATTATTCGCAGTTCGCCGCCCAAGACCCTCCCCCGCCCCGCCCCCACCCCCGCCACCCGCCCCGCCCCGCCCTCGCCCCGCCTCTACGACACTGCGCAGCGGGCGTCTCGAGATTGTTCCGCTCCCTCGGGGTCTCTCACGAGGCGCTGCGTTTAGGCGGCAGTTGCCCCCACCCTCGCGGCCCCGCAGCGACAGCACAGCCAACAGCGCCACCACCATCTTGTTAGGGATTCGGCCGTGACAAGTGAAGCGCGCCTCGCGAACCCACCTTCGCTTGCATTCGCTTCGCCCTCTCGCTCTCTGACGTCAACGACCGACTTTTTTTCTCTCCTTGCACGCTGGCTCAGTCATCCATCGCCCGTGCTCACGCAGTTTTGTAACTTAAGTTCTTTCCTCCGTCTCTCCTTACGCTCAGTATTGTTCTTTCTCCTGTCTCATCAAAACGGTTCCGTCCGCACAGTTCGCCTCGTTCCGTTTCGCATTTCGGGGCGTTTTCACTTCCCCTCCGCCCGCGGCGCCTTCGCTTTCCATTGTTGCGTCGACCTCCCGCGCGGCGCTCCACACATTAGGCGAAGAAGTGGCCGGATTGCCGGGGGCGCAGGCGAGTGGCTGCCAGCGCCGCGCGGCGCAGCCTGAATAAGTGACGCGCGAGGGGCGAGCACGAGCTCAGCCCTCGGCCTCCGAAACTACTCGGTTGGTAAATAATCTAAAATATTCTCCCACCGTAATCCTGTTTTGCCTCCTCCCCTTTTACAAGTTCAGAATTCCACTATTCCTTGGTTATACAAAAATTCTTCAATTAAACATCTCGGTATAGAAATGGATATGAAATTTATCCGGAGCAAACATGAATAACGAAATTAACTCGGAACAACAAACTGTAATAAATAAAACTAATGTAAAAATCTCAAAATGAAATCCTATTACAAACTCAAAGTCTCCTCTCAGTTTTAACTACGCAATATTATTTTTTAAATCAATTATAAGACCCAAATGTAGGTACAGCTGCATAATTTGGTCAGTAGCTGCTCGTACTCCCATTAATAAATTTCAGATTCTTCAAAATCAATACATAACAAAAAATTAGTTCATGCCACTTGGTTTATTTCTAATTATTAAATACATTGTGAATTGTCTTTAAAAAAAATTGAAGATGTAATGAAAAAGCAACTTTTCTAAATGATTTCCCCGAAAAATCATTCAACTAAGACCGTTCCTTCAATTCTCTTTGCAAAAGTAAATCCAAATTTCAAAAGATCGATTTAGATCCCATAACATGAATCAATGTGTATTAAATTAAAATATTTAATATGAACTTAAAATAAATTCTTTTTGTCGTTATAATCCAAATAAACTTTAGTGGATTTTGAGTCCAAACTTTTTCTTTTGGTAATGTTTCGCCCTCACCTTAAGGGACAATTAAGTGAGAGTCGCAAACTCTAATGTTAATTAATTGATATTCTGAAAATCCTTGAAACGCAAACATGCCGAAGAGGAGGAAATAATCAGTAAATAAATATTATTTGTAAAAAAAAACTGCATAACAGTTAGCCATCGAAAGTAGAGATTGACCTCTTTTAAGAATATTCGAAAGCACCTTGTTTTACGCATGTACCATACGAAGTTCGCAAAAGTGCTTCGTTCTTAATAGCACATTGATAGCATTTATCACATTTTCTCCACTTTTTTATCGCATTTATCACATTTTTTTACTTGGAATCCGGAACAGCAACTTGGTGGAGGCATAATTTGTTTTGTATTAAGAAAGAAGAGTCTGAATAGACTACAGTAAAATGGGTTATTTTATTTTTAATCTTCAAATTTCGTCATCCTCCGAAAATAATATACGCTATATCTGTAAGTGTGCAAAATGCACAAAATTTATAGTTCATTTTTTAAAAGAGGTACGTCGAATGTAGAAAATTTAACAATGGCTTTTCACTGCTACATTTTTAACTTTAGGAAAAAGTAGGTGATGGTATCGAACCGTTTTTTATAAGAAACCAACGAGAGCGATTAGTTGTAATGCATTTTTTGTAAGATGATTTGAGATACATCTTTACAGAAAAAATGTTCATGTTATATAACATTTTCTCGAACACATTTTCAGTTAATTATTCTATAATTAATTCTTTTCATTGTGACAGAACACTTGCACTTACATATCGGTACCACCATCAAGCATTTTCAATAAAACTTTTCTTGAACCTCACCGTCCCCTGAAGGCTCAAAAACAGGATTTGCTGTATCATACGTAAATATGGTTTTACTGCTGCATCTTTTGCTTCGTACATTTTTCATATTTTGATATTCCATTGATCTTGACGGTTTCGTTATAGTACGTCTTTGATACTTTATTGTAAAAGATTGGTGAAGTTTGTAATCTTGTTAATGTATTAAATGCATCTGTTTCGCTTTTCTGAGATTTCTATTGCTTCCTTTTAGTATTGGGTAGAAATCTTACATTTTCTTAATATTACTTTCCAGACGGTTAGACCTTTGTCTTCATCCCTGTACTAATAACATTTGGGCCACTGATTGATAAAGATTAAAGGAAATAAACTAATATATTGATAGACCCACGAAAAGAATGGCAATTATATATTTATAAAAATGTGCTTATACTCGTAATGCAAAGAAAACATTCTTGAGACCCTCTTTCTTATAACATTATTTCTCTACTACTTCTCTATAATGTATGCATTCCTGCACGCTATCGGATACGCTGCTCTGCCTCGGCAGGTCGCAACTGTCGTTGAAAGAGTACGTCGATAGCGGAAGGCTATGTGAATTATTCTGTATCAAACAAAATGTCTACCGCAAATGCTCTACTGCTGTCGGTAGGACATAATACAGCTATCGTTCAAAATCCTCGTGTTCAAGAAACATCTTGTTCTACTTGTAATTCTACTTTAAATGACATCGGCTCAAAACAGGAGTCACCTCCGTCGATAATAAATAATACCAATTGCTCTAATTTCAAAATTATTTTTTCCAAGAAACAAATGCAGACTATTTTTTTGAATACTTGATTTGTTTGCTTCTTTGGAGTTAATGCTATAAAATATGTGAAGAATACAATGAATGTAACATTATTTCAAGAAATAAAAGTGTTTCAAATGTTTTCATTTAGTACATTACATCAATTTCAAAGTCGTAGAGAAAATATAGTCTTCTACTCGCGTAGAATGGCTATTATTCGCTCGCAGAAATTCCGACACTCGTTCCTACGTCGCTCGTGTCGTGAACATCAACTCGTGAATGTAGTTATCATTCTACGCTCGTTTAAGAATATACTATTCCCTGCCTTAGAGTTACTTGGAAATATGTGCTACAATGTTTAAAGTGGGTGCTTGAAAAAAAACTACTGAAATGTTTATGAAATAATCCTTTGTAATATTTAATTAAGTTTTATATTCGATACCGAAAGGTGCGTTATGATTGCTACACACAAAAGATGGCTGAACCATGGGCACAGATATGCCGGCGGTTGTGCTAGTCTCGCCCGTCAAAACAACACTTGCCTTCGCTAAATGGCTCGTTGCAACGTTGCGAATCCCCGGGAGAGCTTTCGATGTGACAGGCGCGCTAGCCAAACAGATTTACGCCCATAATTTTCCATCTTATTTATGGTTTGTTTACCGATTTATGAGGAGCACGGAAACAACTACTAACGGTGGGCCGGAACTAAGCGCTCTACATTTTTCGGGAAGCATGTGACGTCAATTCAGCTGGTAGTGTGCAAATATTTGTTTTTTGTTTTTTTTTATACTGTAAATAGCAACATTCCATCACTTTTCGAAAAGGTGCTACTTTGCTACAGGTTGTCATTCAAAGAGACAAATCGGCCGCAATTTTATCCTACAACGACGTGTAAAGATATTTTACTTCACCGGTGGATATCGTTGGCACATAAATACTACTTACATTTGACATGACGCCAATGTATGTTGTGTGATTTGTCATGATTAAATGGATGGGGATTTCTTCGAAAAATCTTCGACTTTAATTATTTACTCTCCGAAATTGAATTTATTTGTCATCATTGGTTAAATTATACCAAGCATTGAAGAGAATAAAGTGTCGGTATGTATTTTCTAAGATAATTAATTTTATTATTTCGTGTTGTTTTTTTCTTCCGAAAAAATGTGTCCTTTTCAATTTTGTAATTTCGCTTCATTCTTTCGGAGGAATATTGAAACAAGAACCGTTTCATAACCGTCTGAATTCCTGCGATCCATTCAAAGTTCTTATGTGCAGCTCTCTTTCGAGGATCTGAAAATTTCCCTCACGTCCAAAAATTAATACATTTTCTTTCTATCAGCTGCAGCCGCGTTTTTCGTTCCTCAGCTCGTCTCTCCTTGCCTGAAATTCCAGAAAAATCATTTTCTTCGCAGCAGACTCCTGTGAATGTCGTCCTTTTACGGCGGTAGATGTAAACTTGGTGATACGATTCTCTTAAAAAGCAGTGGAGGAAGGAGAGAAGTTTTTAAACGCGCGCATTCTGCTCCAGTCGGGCGCTCAAAGGCGAGTGTCTCGTTTCGGGAGTGGCCCGGGGCTTCCATCATCTCTCGTATTGAACGGCGCGCGCGGCACGGCGTCTGCGGTGACGACGGCGGCGGCGGCACCGACGCGACGGCCGGCCCTCTCCATTTAAGCGACGCGGCGCGACGCGACACGAAGCGACGCGACGCGACGGCTGGATGAAGCGGAACCAGCACCACCTCACCAGCGGCGCCCCCGTCGCAGCCCCTCCGGCCCCACGCGGCGCCGCACCGCGCCGCTGCTGCCACCTAGAGGCCCCGGCCGGTGATTAATCACCGGTGCGGCGCTCACATGTCATTTTTCTGAATCGCCATCCCCCACCCCAACCCACCCTCCAGCCGCCCTGCACCTTGCTCTCCGCTGTATTGGAAGCGCCAACCCCGCTCCTCCCGATTCTGCGCCTCGCCGTCCAATGAATACACGCAGGGGGGTGGGGGTGGGGGCGTTGCTTCCCGCCCCCCTCCGACCCCGCAGCAGCGGCGCTTCTGGGATTGAAAAACAAAACAGAAACGCCCCGCGTGATCGCCACACAAATCACGGGTTATCATCCCTCCCTGCCTCCGCCGCTTCGTTCGAAATGATGTGAGCCCCTCCAACCGACCACCGACTGACTGTTGTCCCCGGCCCGCGCGCCGCGTTGCCAACCTGGCGGAGGTAAACGTGTTGTCAGCGGCGATGTGCGAGTAAGTCGCGAGCCGACGGGAACATGGCGCGGAGGGCTCCTGAGCGCTGGTAAGGAGCTTAATGGCTTTATCATCAGGCGCCGCAGGGCCGCCCGCCGCTGCGCATGCGGCGGTCGGTGCCGCGCGCAGCAAGTTGGCTGCGCGTTGGGCGCCAGCAGACGATGCGGCGGTGGCCGCGGACAGCGGAGCTGCGGGGACACGCAACGCACTGCGTGTAACGTTCTGCATAATGGAGATGAAAGGAAGGAATGCAAATTGGACGAGATGAGGAATATTGATAAGCTGTTGTTGAGTTGTGCACCAAGCATTTAGCAAGCATAACTTATTGAATTAGTATTAACGATACATAGTGGTTTACCATTGGCTAGTAATCAGATGTGTTCCTCGGTTGCTGACTATTATTCGTCTTCAGGTTCAGTGACGGGGAAGTGATACTTTTTTTCCGAATTCTTTCAGAATATTCTAAAATATTTTTCGGAGGGGGGAAGCCTTCTTCGGAGGTACTAAATAGTTCTTTCTATTTCTAGTCAAGGCGAATAATCTGGCGCTGTATTAGACTACTACGTGTAGAATATTCTGGATTCTAAAATACTTTTGGTCGGGGAGGGGGGTACTTTGTGTGAAACGTGTGATTTTATGACTGGCTGGCATAAAATGAATTGTTACAATGTAATTCTTCAAATTGACGATAATGAAACCTAATGTTGCAACGAAATATAAATATTTTTAAAAGATCGTCTAATAATAATTTACATGTAACTTTAAAGGTACAAGAATGGACGAGCCAGGCTTCTGTATTGTTTTAAATTTCTATGAATAGTGGGCTTGAAAAGCACAAAGATTTTTGGCATGAAAATACCCACCGGAGGCGCAGGTCTGTCCCTTTTTTGTTATGCTCCCCCTTCAGTATTACTTATTCAACAGTCAATTTATTGTAAATAATTTTTAAAAGCAGCTGAAAGATATTTAGTATCCTTATAATCATTTGTCATGTTTGAATTTATGATCACCTTACAATTAACAACAAATTACTTGAATCATTTGTTTTTAATAAGTATGTTATAAAATTTATCAATATGTTAGTATGTACTCCTACTTCTGTTTATTTATTAATAAATTATACATTCGGATGGGACTGAATAAAAATTAAATTAAATTGATTTTTTAAATGATGTTTAGCCCATTCGATAATTTGAATGGTGAATATAAATGGATGTACGTATGTGCTGTGTGTGTATAGTTGTTCTAACATTACTCTGTTACTCCTGGAGCAGCTTCAGACTTCCTTCACGTATCAGTTACATTGCGGAAAACAGCTCTGTTAATGTACGTCGCCTCCGCATCTCGGAGGGGGCATTTACAAACAAACGCGTAATGCGCCTTATGCAGTAAGTAAAGCGACACGGGGCGCTCCTTATGTAGTGGTCCTGCGGCTGACGCTTGCGGGGCGCGGGAGTACGAGGAACTTCATACACTACAGAAACGACGAGGCTTAGCTTTGGAAAACTACAGAAAATAATGTTTTCATTAAATTAACAAACATAATACAATACTAACAAGTGTGGTTTTGAATTATCTTCATATCCTGAAAAGGCCAAAATAGTAATGAAAAAACTACCTTAGAAGAAGTAGAGGTTTTGAAGTATTTGTAATGTGTGGTTATTTCAAAGCGATGTTTACTTAAATGAAACTAAATTTCGACACGTATGTGGCAAGTACTTGACACGAAATAAAATGACCAAACAAGCGCAATTTTCCTCATTGTATCACAACTTAATGCAGGATATGAACTCGCAGATTTAACCGAAAGAGATAAATCGAGGCAGAAACTTAAGTTATTAGGTCCATTTTAGAATTCACTACGTTGAGGAACAATGAAAGAAAGAAAGAAAGAAAGAAAAATGTTGACGTATGAAAGAAAGGTCGGTGTGAATCGGTAGAACGAATGAAAGTAAACTAAAGAAGTGGTGTTAGCCCCTTAACCGTAGCGAAACCAAAGGATAAAAGGTCCGCGCATTATAGAAGGTGACGAGGAAGCTCCAAAGCCCACGGCTTCAGTTTTAATTTTATTACGCTTTTTAACGATTTTAATAAAGTAATACATTAAATAACTAATAATATACGCGTGCATTCAGTTAAAAAAATCAACTTTCTCGCATGAATATTTGTATTTAATGACAAAACCCATTATAATGACAAAACCCATTATACATTTTGTCAAATAAATGCCGATGATTTTTAATACCGTAGTCATATATTAAAGTTTATTGTAATAAGACTTAAAATAATTCAAGTGTTTCTAAAATGTATCTGAAATGTATTGAGTTTTCGAATGAATTCCTCCGAATTTTTGTCCATTCACATCTAATGACGCTGTAAAAATTCAAATTTTAAGAAACGATTTAGATAAATTGCATCATGTTTCGTGTAAGAAGTACGTCATAAACAACATCAATGATCTTGAACGTCATAAAATGGTTGAAACTCATCAATCATTAGTGGTCCTCTTAAGCACCCCTCTTGGTGGTAGTAATAGGGTTAAAATAATGAGAAAAGCAGTCTATTAGCATTAACAATTGAGTATAGAATAGGAAGGAAAAGTGATGTTGGTCGATCCAGAGAGAACGGGCAACAGAAGATTTACTAGAACCTATTCCCTGAAGAAAAGAAAGAAACCAGCTGACAGTCTTCAATAAGGTACTTACTGAAAGGACTGAAAATCTTAGCTTCGCTGTTAAAAATGTAGCTTTAAGAAATCTCCGTTTATATTCATCAACGAAACGAAAAAGAAATTAAGCTTTTTCTTCGGAAGAACATGGCGGTGAATGGAAGACGGCGAGCGGGAGCGATATCGGCGGTTGAGAGCGGAGTGGGGGAACGGCGCGCGGGGGCGGCCGCGGTGCTGCCGCTGAAGTCGCATGTCGCGAGTAATTACAACTCTGCCGCGTGGAGGGGGGAGGGAGAGCCTCTAGTCTGAGGCTCAGCACAATCTCGGAGCTTCTCGCAGCGCTCTGCCTCGCCTTGCACCGTCTCGCCCCCCCCCGCTCTCGCCCTTTGCTTGGCTCTTCGCATTTACGCCCACCCCACTTCTCCTCAGGGCTTCATCACTTTCAGTTTCAGTTTTACCCTTTTTCATAAACACTGGTTGTGTTTACGGAGGTTTTGGAAGACGCAACAAGATAAATCGTTATTGACAGATTGGATAGAAAAGTGGAAATCCATTCAAATCCAGTTCGTGTTATTTTTCATTAAAAAGTACGCAACCTTCCTTTGTTTAATGCTAACGCTGATACATTTTCACTACCCGTCCCATATTCCGCTGTCTCCAAACCCTACATTAAATTGGAAAGCTCATGTCAACAAAACCTCCCTGACCGTAAAATAATTACTGTCAGGGAGGTTCCTAATTACATTCCTTGGTGAATTATAAACCTTTCAGGTCTATCAAAGCTTCTGTATCTAAATGTAATATCAATAAGGAGGGGCGGGTTGTAATGAAATGTCATTTTTTCTTTCACTTTAGAAACTAATAGTGCTTCCAACGCACATACTTCCTCGCACTGCTTCTGTATGGTCCTAAATGCTATTTCACTATTTCATAAACCAGCGAAAGTGAATTCTACCAGCAAACGTTTTCCGTACCGAGACCCGAAGTCCGATACTCAAAGTTAACGAACCGGCACTTATATCACTACGCCACACTAGCACCGCATGGGTCGAACAGAGCCATGAAAGAATCGAACCGACCTACAAAATGGTAAATGCATGATAAAGAAACAATTGATACGATGGTACATACGCTTTACAAATCCAAGAAGAGACGTGAAAAATTGTTAAAAGTTCAAAATTTGAACACATATATACAGACACTTCTAGTACCTTATCATAATTTTCAATATTTGTGATTCAAATGGTTTCACATGGTTTTAAAAAAAGTTTATATAATTCACAATTATTTCCTGTGACAACAGGAAATTTCCACTAATAATATTACGTGACCAGGACTCGAACCGCCGAAGCTTCCCTCGGAAGACCTGTACCAAACCTCTCTGATTAAGGACTGCGACCACAATGGATAGGCATGAAATACACTTATAAAATAGTAATGTCTATGATGGTTTCATTTCTCGCATTAGAAAACGAAAATATACAGAAAATGTAAAAAAAATGTCCTTTAGGCGCTCAGGGAAGGTGTCTGGGATCATCATCATTCATTACAGAAAAACAAGTTCAATTTAGAAATTAGAAAACTAAGATCTCCGATTACGTCTGTGATATTCTATAGCACCACTAATTTTTTTTAACTTTAGAGACAGGTTTTATCCACTTTTTCGTTACCAGATCCCTGCTATAAGAGTTTTTCTGGCGAAAATTTCCCGTTTTCCGGCGCACGATTACATAACTTTCTCTTCTTACGAAGTATTCGTAAGGCAGAAAGTAAAAATACCGTTTAGTGTAGAAATTCATTTTATGTTATAACGAGAGGGGGGATTTTACCATATTTGCATATTTTATTCCTCGCGACCAAACGATATGCTGCTTTTTGCAAGAAAATACGATTCTATATAAATACATTCCCAAGAAAAAAATATACGAAGTTTTATAGTGCATATTTTTACTTTGGAAATATTTGCATGTATCAGTAATTCTTGCATATTGATGCATATTTTGATGTTATTGACCCTCTCAAGACTGTTTCTTTACCGCCAGACCCTATTCTTGCTCTCTGGAGAACATCGAATGTAGCTAGCTCTGTTCTACTACGACTATTTGCAGGACGTAAAGAAAGTACTGGATACGCTGGACAAAGAAGAAGCTGCAAGTATACCGGCTGCTATAAAAGCGTGTAATGTGGATAGTCTCCAGCGCAAGAAGTATTTATTAAAGTTAATTTTGAAAATTTGCCCATGACAATCACCAGGTTGGAAGAAAGGGGGTGGCCACTTTCACTACCTTTTGAACTGTATGATTCATTTAGAAAATAAGTTGTACCAGGAGTCATTGAACAAACTATAGTAAGAAAGATTGAAAAAGTAGAAGCCAGAAATCTCGGTATTAAATTTATTGGTGATGTAAGTGAAGTACTAACTTGGAATATCTGACAAAGAACTGCAGGGTTATTCTCCTGCTGAAGTGACTTCATTTAAATACTGCCCCTTAATTTCTTGTGAAGTGAAACGTACATTTTCTAGTTACAAAAACATTGCTAACAGACAAAAGAACTTCTCTGTCAGTAGAAAACATTGCAAAACAATTAGTTGTATATTCTCACAAGTAGTGTACTCTGAGTGAATAAAAATAATTTAAATATGTATATTTGATGTAATTGATTGATAATGCTTCTTCATTTCTTGTTAATATTGTCAGATTTCTTGGGTATATTGTCAGTTTTTTTAGTGCATATTCTCAGATTTCTTGTGCATATTTCACTGATTTTAGGTGCATAAATGCATGCATAATTTGACGATTTTAAGTGCATATAAATCCGCCCTCTAGTTATAACTTAAGGGAATAACACATTTTTTACATAATTTTTTAGATTTTTCGTCGATTTCGGCTACCTTTTCCCTCATTTTAATGCATTTTCGCCAATTTCATCGATTTTAATGTCGTTGTAATGGTACTTACATTAGATAGCATTTACGACGATGCAACAAATCGTCTCCACACAATTCCTGATTACCTATGCGTAATACCGTATTCAATTTTCTTCGCTCGGAAGTTCTAATGTCAGCCATTGTGAGTATGTAATCTAAGGGTCCTGTGACGCTTATTAGCACCATTAGGGTTGTGCAGCACCATTAGTGGCTCAGCCGATTTCGGGATAACTAAAGACAAAGATTTCCTGGTAAAGAACAGTTCATATCGAAAGTTCAGTTTACTTGAACGAATAGAGGAAGCCTCAATTACATCAGTAACATATCCTAACAGCTTAAGTTGTTCATCCGAACTGGATTTCGTCACATTTTATTTCGTCAATTTTCTTTGCTTTTAGGTCGTTTAAAAAAATTTAAGTAGCATTTTATTGATAGTTTTGGGCGATGTTTTCGTCTTCAAAATTCGCCCTCTATAAATAAACATTAATTAAAAATAAATCTCTTCGATATATCATAAAAGCAATTGGTCTACTTCTAACGAACAATTTCATAATAAACTTTCTTTCATGCGTGCACTATTTCACTATGTAACAAATTAAAAATTTTTGAATCTTTCGCTTAGATGTTGACATTGGAGTCCCTGCGCCCTCCATGACGCATGACACCTCACGAACGAGTGTTCTTCGCGGTTGGGCACTTTTCTCACTTCCTTATCTAAACACATCCTTTATATAAACATCATCATTACCAATCCAATGAATTTGTTGGGATGAACTCTTTTGAATCACAAATTAATTAACAAACTAGTTATGCAACACCACAACATACTTTCTGTATTATTCAAAATATCAACTCTCACCCTTCAGCCATCACTTCAAAACTATTAACAATACGAAGGACAAAAGTTTCTAAGAAAAATGTACGTTTATTTTTTTGGAAAGTGTACAAGTTTAAATTAAAATAGCTTTCGGTTCATGATTTTGGCGTATATGGCTGAATTGTTTACAAAATCTCTAAAGCAAAATCATAGATAGTCACGATTTTTCTAAAAGAAACCTTCTATATTCTGTATAAAATTGTTCTCGACATTATTGACGATCTACTTATGAAAATAATATTTCGTTTAGAAATAAAAATCTGTCGTCTATAATGTACGAAGGAGATGAAAATATGTTTAAGTTTTGCAATTTTCAAAAATTTAGATATTTTCCTAAAAATTGAGCTGAAGGCCCTTCCGAAACCTGTATTTTTGTCAAAATATCGACATCGATTTTTGGAAGCTTTACAGTACTTACTCTATTCTACCTATATGAGAATGTAAATATTATCATTTAAATTATGAAACATATGTAAACATTTCTTGAAATATACAATGACTTCAGTTTTTTTTAATTCTGGCCCTCAAGAAAATGTGCGCTGATAAATTTCTTTCCCCACACGTCATATACAGTTTTTACTGTTTTTTTGACAAATAAATAAATAAATATTGATACGTACGTTCTCATTGATTCCTAAGAAACATCTGAGTTTGAAAATAGTAGTCATAAACGAGTATTGATACACTCTTGTTTTTATTTCATGTGTTTTTCATGTCAATATTTTTTTGTTTCTAGATGAACATTTATTTGGTATGTAGAAAATAAAACCGTAAGTCCATACTGATTCTTGATTCATTTAACACTTCTCTTCAGTTTGGGGCTTATCAGCTAGGTCGAATTCAGTCGCTGTCTGGAGGAGAATTCTAGCGGCCGGCTGCTCTGATCGGTAGTTTTCCGTGGTTTCTCCGATCAACACCAGGCGAATGCCGGAGCAGTACCCTACCAAACGGGCCACGGACCGCGCGCGATCTTTCCTTCCTCATCCTTGTCCTATCCTCTCCCTCTTACACACACACTTACACTAGCATGCACTACACTACCACACATACCGGGAGACCGGTCGGGAGCTTACAACTTGTCCCGGCTGGGGCGGTGCCCCGCTGGTGGGAGATACTTGGTTGGGGGGAAAACCCCGCTAGTCGACGGTAGGTCGGCGCCAGATCTCGCCATCCATCGGGGAAAAGATCATCGCCACCTCCCGGGGAAAACACGCACTGCGCTTACGGGACTAATGACCTGAGCAGTTGACGCGCCCGGAAACACGAATCAATCAATCAATCATTCAGTTTGGGGCAATTTTAATGTTATGAATAACTTTTGGAAGTCTAAAAATGTTAACAAAGGCACAATTTCTATACGGGTATTTTCGTACGTGGACCTAACCACCTCTTTTGGGATGCCTGCTATTTCAAGTGGAATTGTGTATTCAGATAAAACAAGTTAGTTTGTTTTTAGATATCTTCAGAGAGTGTCCTCTTTTCTTCTACCATTTGTTCAAACGTATCTTATTCAATGTTGCTCATTGTAGCGGATTTGTAAACGAATTACATACTCCTGCGAGATCAACAACTTGAATGCCCCCATTTTTTAAAATCCAACAATCAAAGGTAAATAGTCCATGTACAACCCTTAAAAAGAGACTTCAAAGACGAGGTTTATCTTTCATCCTATCAATTGAAAGATTTGAGTTTCGTTCAGCAATTATATATTATCATTTATGTTAAACTTGTAGTGATGTTTTGTGATGCATTTCGTACTTTGTGTGTTTCTTTAATTATTAGAAGCCTTCACTGAAACAACATACTTCATGGAATTTAATTACAGTAAAAATAATTTGAAAACTAGCTGGGAATTAAATTCGACTCGGAATTCCCCACAGCATACTTTGTTGTATACTCTCCTTTGTTTCCGTTTTGCGGTGGTCGTATTTCTTCTTTAGCGGAGTAAGAGGCAATGGCCCTTGTTGCATTGAATTCAATCAACCCTTTCCGCCAGGTATTTGCACTGAAAGTTGCAGTGCAATTCCTGTGTAATTGGAAGTGAATTTTTCATGGCAGCGGCCCGCGTGCCTCGTTCTCGGACGAAGAATTCTCCCCCTCCCCCTCTCCCACCCCCACCTCTTGGGCGCCGCAGGCCCACTTCGGGACGGAACATCCCCAGCCGCATTCACCCCCCCTCGTCCTAGTGGAGGAAGGCGCCTGGGAAACTTATGCCTCGGCCTCTAATGGCCTTGAGGGCTCCGGCCCGCCGCCTCATCATTCTCACCTCCATCATTTACATTTTGTTTCTCTCTAATGACTCGTTCATTAAACTGGCGGCTTCGGTGGGATAGGTTAACACATCGGACTGTTGTGCTCAAGTATGCGGGTTCAAACCCGATCGAAGCCATGGATTCTTAATGGCGAAAAAATCCATCCCTTCCTTCCTTCCTTCCCTTCCTTCGGGGGGAAGTAAAGCCGGCTGTCCCATGTTGTACATTTACTGTATGTAAAAGATACTGAAGTCTAAAAGAAGCCGCTGAGGTGAATTCACATCTCTTGTTTCGTCGCCCGAGTGGTACCTTCTTTTTTCGGAAGATGGTGAAAGGAGTTTTTCGAAATTTGCATAGTCAGACGGAGGATCGTCAGAGGTCTGATAGTACGATTCTCTCCATAAGGGATGAATTGAATTGAAAAATTCACTTACCCTACATTGTCTGGTCGCATCACTGATATTCTTCTTACTCGCTACCATCTTGTAAATTTACACACAATCGTCAATATTATTTTCATGAAACTATTTTATCTGGGGACCTTTATTTTGTGTGGATAATGAACTTCTTGCGTGAATGTCTCAACTTGAAGTTAAGGAAATGCCTTGCTCTCGTGGCAGTTACCACGTAAGGCTTTTCCACCAACCCGTTTCTTGGTTTCTCACGTTCCCAACAGCGTCCACCGAAATGTCGAGACGCAGTCGCCACTGCCCGTCGTCTTCCTGCTGTGACCGCGGAGCCCTAAGACGGCCCTAGCCAGGGAGCCCGCTCGCTGTGGAGGGAAGGTCAGCAGCGGCCTCAATGGAGCTGGCAAATGCGAAATCATTGTCGCTCCCCTCCCCTCCCCTCCCTGCCCCACGCCCTCGCACGTTCTTTTGCTCCCCCGCGGCGAGGCGAGGCGAGGCAAAGCGAAGTCGAGGAATTCTTGTACGGCCCTTTATAATTTTACGAGGGAAGTTTTTCGCCGTTCCCCTTGCCGACTCCTCCGCGGGGGAGGCAGCTGCGTGAGTAGGCGAGCCAAGTACTAATGCACTTCCGGGTGCGGTGGCGTGGAGGGGGGGAAGGCTCCCCCGCTGCCCGTGGCGCAGTCCGGGGAGGGAATCAAAAGGTCGTTGTGGTTCCGCTTTTTGCCCCTTTCCGTGCCTTTGTGAAATGGAAGGCGGTGTGCTGTTGTGGGAGTGCAACTAGTTATATCCAATGTGGTTTCATCTTTGTAGTTCAGATACTGGCTTGCGTGTAAAAATACAATCCGAATCGTACCGCTAATCTAATAGAAGTTTTCGACAGATTAATGATAGTCATACAGTTTTCAAATCAACAGTCATTAAGACACTTAATTCGTATATCTGGACTTTCCAATTTACTTCTTGGGTCAATGATACATAGACATTTTTGAATATATATTCTAATATTTTCTGTGGGTCGAGGAAACTTGAGTACGTTGCAAATGGTAAGGATACAGTTTTTGTTCGGAGCGCAGACATCTCATTTTCAGAGCATGTATGTGCCTTCAATCCTGTATATGAAGCTGACACTTGCCTTATATTTTTTGCAGTTACTGCGGAGATGATTGTTAGTATATTTGATGAATACAAATCGAAATCTTTTGAGAACGATAGGTTTCTTCCTGGTGAACTTAACTTCAGCTAAAACAACTGAGTTGTATTTTATAGGCCGTCATCACAATGTCGATGTCGATTTTACAGAATGTCGCCGTCATCACAATGTACAATGTCGATAGTACAGAATGTGGCCAGTCGGTCAGATTAAATACATTGTCGCTTGATATGTGAGTTTTAGGAGTCTTCTGCCTTCGTTTCTTTGGGCGAGTTGAAGTGGTCCTTCGAGTAATTAATTTGTCTCGTCTGCCCGTGAAGGACTGCAGCCTCTGTCAAAATTGTCCATAAGTCGTCGTCCTGTGTATACTTTATCGACGGAACGCCCCTTCTTCGACCTGCCCGCCGCTCGCCCCTGTCCGACGGGTTGCATTGTCGAGGCTGCCGTTGCCCGCCTCCTAGACCGTGCTTCGTGTTCGTGGTGAAAGCACTGCCTATGTCGAGTAATCGTCAGTTTTGACCAACTGTAATACTTGCGATCAAGTAGATCATTGAAATACCTCCAACCGGTAGGCTCCTGGCTGACTAACCATTAGTCAGGATCATCGCATAGGACTACTAAGCTGACTAGCCATTAATTATGCTGATTCAACATAATGGAGGTAACAACACCTGGAGGTCTTCCTAGTTAACTATCCTGACTAAACATTGGCAAGGAGCATAGGTTGATGATGTCTGCTGCGGTATATGCGAAACGTCTGGGAGAGGTATGAATTCAACCACACCAACGCCAATCAGCTTGGTGTACAAGTAAACACATCCTCGTGAATAGAGACCGGATTTTTATGTAATTACATATTTTTGTTCTTCTACTTACCATTCTCAAAATTGTAATCTTGACGAATCATTGCTCTCGTAACACAATATCGAATTTTTCATTACATATTTTTACATATTTAGTACTATTTTACTTATTTTGCTGTTCTCACAATATATTTTCTTATTTATCAATTTTCTTCAATTTAATTTCATATTTTTTTATTAAAAGATGTATTTTTTTAAATCAGCATTTTCCAACATTATTGGGGAAATCTAGGTGTTCAAAAGATCATTCACACTGCGTTTTGTGATCTGTAACCTTAATTTCCGAGAAAAATTTGCGATCACCGACGTGTAACACTTCGATGAAGATGCTACAGTGTATGCTTCCTGGTCGTAGATCTCGCCTGTTTATGCAATGGGTACATATTGCAATTAGTCCCGCTGCTAAACTACTGTCCTGGATTACAATAGATTAAGCTTTTACTACAGACGAGAAAGTTGTATGATGTAAAGTGAGCAGTTTTTCTAAATGTAATTTGTGCTATGTAAATGGTTTTTAATTAGAGAATTTTAATATTACATATTACATCGCATTTTACATATTTATTACATATTCTGACTGTTTTCATTACATATTTATGTAAATATTTCGACGTTTAATACTACATATTTTTCCGGTGTCTACTCATGAATGTTCAAGTATGATTTGGTGTGTCCGCTGAGCTTTGGTGTTTGTGTAGTCTCCTGGAATGCGGAGAGTGCAGCGTGCGGGGCGGAGGCAGTTTCCTACGGCGCTTACCGCCCTCCCCAAAAGACATAGCCCGAATGCATCACGTTCCTCCTGTGGACGGGCGAATACCGATCACTTTTCCTAAGTCATTTACCCACCTCCACAAGAAGGCGTACTTCGACTGCATCCCGTTTCGTTGTCCTCCTTGGTTTGAGGATTGATTTCTGCATTTACTTATATATTTGCATGTCCTTTTAGAAAATTTCCAGCGTTGAAAACCACCGCTTGAAAGTTTGTGAAAACAAAACTTGAAACCTCCTATCACGAACATCTTCTTTGCTAGCTGATTTAACAAACACAATTCCGAATATTACGCCACATTCACCTGTAATCGACGTTTTCTCTGGACTGGTGCGAGGACATCTATATGTGCTACTTACGAGTGAAAAAAATGCTTCCTTCCCGCGAATCACCGGATGAATAAAACGAGATGCAGTCGGGCTGTGCATTCACAGGTAACGGAAAGTGAAAGTGGATGGGCTGGAGAACGGAGGTGAAGGCTGCAGTCGGGCGATTCTCGCCAAGGCGCGTGTCGGGGGCGGCAGACGCCGCGCAGACCGGGGGAACGGAGGTGCGGGGCTGCAGTCGGGCGATTCTCGCCAAGGCGCGTGTCGGGGGCGGCAGACGCAGCGCAGACCGGGGGACCGGAGGTGGGGGCTGCAGTCGGGCGATTCCCGCCAAGGCGCGTGTTGGGGGCGGCAGACGCAGAGCAGACCGGGGGACCGGAGGTGATGGCTGCAGTCGGGCGATTCCCGCCAAGGCGCGTGTCGGGGGCGGCAGACGCAGCGCAGACCGGGCCTGCCCGCGGGGCCTGCCGCAGCGCCGCCGACAAGCGCATGTATAAAATATCGGGCGGGCGCGGGCGGGCGGGCTGGCGGGCGTGTAGCGGCGCGCTCATGGGCTCATCCGTCTTCGTTAGCGGCGGCGAGCGTTCGCCGCCGGGGTGTCCACCCCCGCCCCGCCCCCCTCCCACCCCTCGCTGCGGCGGTCGCGTGGAATTTTCCCCGCTGCGCCGACAAGGGTTTATTCAACTTCATATTCACTTGTTCCCCAAACAGGACAAGGTTCTGGCTGCAAACTTGTGTTTGGAAGATGTGTGTACGATTCCTGAGTATCATTGGTAGAACCCCGTTCAAATCCACCCAATCCAACATGTCTTGCGTAATTTCAATTCCAGCGTTTTTCTTGGTGTGTTTTTTTTTCTCATGTCGTATTTCATTTACATTCAAATCAAGGTACGCCTGACTTGGCCCACTCCGGTTACAAGGCAACATCGGATTTGCTCTGCAATTTGTTCATCCAGCTCTGACTTGTAAATATTTAAACTTCGAACTCCAAAACTTTTTTATTTATTTGTAACAGTAACTAACCCTGTTGTATAAAATTTCTGTGTAATGGGATTTTCAATTGTGATGAAATTTAATTACCTTTGCATTGCTGACATTTTAGTTCTTTATTGCTCAGCTCAGAAAAGTGAGTTTCTGTCTCAATACGATGCTAACACAGAAAATTAGGGAATCTGATAAAAGATTCCGACTACATACAAAACTGTATATTAGTAAAAGTTCTGAATCAAAGTGTAGATGTAGCTTGTATTTATATCATGACTTTGAGTTAATACTCTGGCTGAAGTGTCCCATGTCGGGGTTTATTACAATCATGTTTGAATACGATAAGGAATGAGTTCCATCTGTATTTAAAAGGAAAGTAGGCTTCCGCGGCCGGAATCAGTATCTACCTGGCTGTCAGGGAGGCCTGTGTCCTAGTCACAGATGCCAATGTCTCAGCCGTCATGGTGCGACCTCCTTCCTCAGGACGAAATGCCCTATTCAAGTACATATCTATGAATACTCCTCGCCCCGCTTCACTCGTCAAGCTCTGCCTTGCGCTGTTTCAAAACTACGGTCGTGTTAAATGCTGCAAAGATGGGCATGGTCGTCTAATATTGTATTTAATACAAAAAGTAACGAAGCCTGGTTTTATTGATTCGACCTAGTTGCATGGTGCATTCAAAATAATTAATACCAAAGACAAATAATCTTAAGTAATTAATAGAATCACAAATAATATTCTATAATTTAGAATTCTACAGTATGGAAGAATACTTCTCTCTTCTTTCCTTCATCAAATTCCACGAGATGTCAGGTGAAACCGTGTAAATGAAAACGAGTAGTTGTCCGAAATTATTTTTAATAACTGTAAATGATATTTATAGTAATCGCAATTTTTTGTACACGAAATGTGAATGCAAAGTATTCTGAGGAATTAACAATATACATTCTCCATTATTACGTTGGACTAATTAGAGCCTAACAGAATGGGGGATTGACACATTTCATAATAGCTTTTTAATTACAAATTTCAGCGAAGAATGAATGTGGGAAGTTTGATTTGATCTCTGAAGATGATGATCATGATTTTGTGTTATTGGAAGCGACCTTTTTGCAAAACGTTTCCGAAATCTACATCTTTTTCATTTTGAGGGTTTCTTTGTGTATGTTTGGTGTGAATGATTATACGAGAATAGTGCACTGCAACCATTGAGTTCCAGTTCGTGTTGTTGCCTGTTACACATTGAGTAGGCATGTTGTTTGGAATGGCTATCACAATTTCTATGCGCCTCTATCGACCACGTATCCCTTGCGGTCGCAGCACTTGAGCATAGTTTATTCCATTCCGTCCCGTCCCCAGCGAGTGTTTATGTCGCGGTGGGCGTCACCGGCCGCGCGTCCGTTCCTCCGGAGGACAATGACGGCCCCCGCCGCCCGCACCGCCCTCCGCCCCGCCCCGCCCCGCCCCGCCCCGCCCCGCCCCGCCCCGCCCCGCCCCGCCCCGCCCCGCCGGCAAACTCGGTCGCGAGCGGCGTTAACAAGTTGGACGACCGGAAGTTGGACCGGGACACCACGCAGCTGTTCTTCTGCTGCCGCCGCCCGCGCCTCCACCGCCCCCTCCGCCCCCCCTCCCGCGGCCCTCGAGCTTTGGCCCGTCACCTCCGCTTCGTTTCCATCCCTGCCGGCGCTGGCCCCGCCCCGTCCGGCCGCCCGCCCGCCCGCCTGCGCTAAAACCGTTACCCCGCCGCTGCCGCGGACACCGCCCGCGGCTACCGCCCCAACTTTCCGCGCTGATCGAAGCTCCGTGTCCGTTTAAAATCCAGTTGCCGAAGCTCACCCGTCCCAGGCCAGGCCCTACCCCCTACCCCCCAGGCAACGCACTGCAGTCGCCCCTCTCTGGTCACGCAGAACTAGTGAGATTTGATCTTGGTGTAGCCACTGAATGTGAGAGGGAATAATCTGTAATTTATTAATTTCTCAAGCGGAGTCGCCGATTCATTTTTCTTTAATATATGTTAAATGACTTATGTAAAACATAATTTTCCTAGCCCTTCATTATTATTTACTTTATTATTATTATTTTGCTATTGTTATTATTAGACATCGGATGTTTAAGCACGAAAAAATCGTCTTTTAGGCGCCTAAAAAGGCACTGTCATAAATTAAATTCACAATTAAATTAAAAATTATTTGTAAAACTCCATACATATTTACAACTCTTCCACATTTTATTCTTAATAATTTTCATTCCAATATGTTACCTATAACTTTTCAAGGATCGCAATTTCAAATCTGCAACAATTGGGAGATAAAATCAGTTTGAATACAGAGAATGATTTCTGATCATCTACTGATGTGTTTAGCTACTGAAACCTTCTGGGAATTTACATTTATTTCCGCTCAAAAGGTGCCCTTGAAGTGTTGTCAATCGACTGTTTTCTCAAAACATGGCTAGTATTTATGAAATAGGGAAATGGAGAAAAAATGTTTTGGTATACTTTCAGGAATCCTCTCGTATTTCAAAATACAATTACGTGAATTGAAGGTTTCGTAAAGAATGGTTAGGTTGGACCATAGCCGATTTTCAGATGTCTTAGCATTGCATATAAAAATAATACATAAAAGGCAAAAACGTGCAATAATTCTAAAGAAAAGGCATTTATGCTAAAATAAGAAAAAATAAGCATTATAAAACTTCCTCATATGTCATCATTTGTCATGATTAGTGCACATATATTGTCAGCTTTTGTTCGCTAGAAAAAAGTAGGCATTTCCCTAAATATCCAATGTCTAGTTATTATAATGATTGGATGATTGAACTGCGCCGTGTAGAACGTTTTCCACCTGATATATTTTCTCTCTTCCAGGTGAGTCGTGCTTCACGAATCGCGTCTCTGCGACACTCGCGCACAATGGGCAGCGTTCGGGTAAGTAAGAGTTCTTTCTCTTCAACTTGTTATTATTATTGTTGTTATTCGTTTTTCTCTTGAAATATCATTCAAAACTATTTTAAACATACGTGCCACAAATTATCGACAATTTCCCGGCTTTTGTGCAACGAGCGCGGTCTGAAAACAGTGGCCTCGTTTACATCGCCGGTGATTACGCTCGGGGTGCTATGTAAGTAATTTTGGGGGGCTCGCGGATTTGCATTAAAATATTACGGCGGGGCGGCGTAATCCAGGAACAAAAAGGGGGCGCGGAGGCGACCGAGCCGCGCCGCGCCGCCGACCCCGCTGGCTCGCTGCTGCAGCGACTTGGCAACGGCGCAGCGCGCGTTTTTACCGCGCGCGTTAATAATTTAAGCCCGCGCAGCAGCGCTCGCACATCCGCCTTCCGGCGCGCGGGTGGGAGGGGGAGGGGTGGGGGTGGGGTCGCGCGCTGGCACAGAGAGGAGGCGGAGGGGTGGGGGTGGAACGGTGGTGGCTCGCTCGCCGGAGGAAAGCGGCAACCGAAGACCTGTCGGATGGCTAAGGACGGTCTACTGGAAAACTGAATGTGGAATGAAAGCAGTTGTGGGGTAAGGTTGAAAGGGAAACCTGAGGTAGCGGAGGGCCGTTTTATTCTATTTCGTGACAACGTGTGCTTGAATGTGTTGCATGCAACTGGTATTACGTCTCACTGGAGAATTATGTAAGCGTTCTTTTGATTTGTGTAATTTTACGTTACAACTATCTAACGTTGATGCTTTGCCTTAGAGCTACAATGGCGAGCAGAAAACCCTCCTACCTTATGCGGGATTCGACTCAACAGCACTGGCGCTGGGTGGTTGTTCACGAAGTCGTCTGCGCCATGTAGGTGGATAGCGTAATATTGGTGATTAATTCATTGATAGGCCTGTTAAATGTTTCAACCTTCCGGTTAATTTACACCTTTTCGCCTCTCCTTAGCAATTACGATTAAACGCATAGTATCGCCTGGGGGTGATTCTCTTTTGCCTCCCACGCCACAAACACCAATTGAAAATACCGGCTAAGTTATCTCAGACTCTGTTATCTCAGGCTTAAGTTATCTCAGAGTTATCTCAGACTCTGGGCGGGAGGTGCTAGAGTTCGAGTCCCAACAGTGACAGAAATTTTGAAGCCGGCTAGATAGCTAGGTCGAATTTTGCCAATATCTAGAGGTGAATGTTGGTGCCTATCTGCTTCGATCAATGTTTTTCCGTGCTTTCTCCGAACAATTCCTTGGCAATTCCGAAGCAGTACCGTAAAAAACAGGCCACAAACCGCGCGCGATCATTCTTTCTTCATTCTTATTTTCTCCTCTCATCCTTTAATACACACACACGATCACACACACACATAAACGTGTACTACACATGTAAAGGAGACCAGTCGGAATATTGCAGCGTCTTTCGGACGGGGCAGGGCCAGCTGGGGACACATACCTGAAGGGGGAAATCACGCAAGTCTCAAGCGCTCAAAGAAGGAATTTCAAGGATCCTGGAATATGAGGGCACGCCCCCACATCCCGGGTATGGTATTCACAACTCATAATGTTCATCGCAGTTGCCGCACCCAGAAATGTCAATCAGTCAACAAACAATAACACCTAACCCTCATCTCATCTCACAGCCTAGCGCCTCCCGCAAAGCAGTTAGCTTTGCATTCATCTTCTGTGATTCCCCAGGGGAAAGAAAATCTAATGTGTGTAAGTAGGTTATCTTTGTAATTGTTCATACAAAATGCCTCAAACCGAATAAATATTTGGTAATTGTATAAAATCATGATCGACTTTTCAAAAAATGAGAAACAGATTGAGTAAAAACGTCAGAGGTGGTAAGGAAATAAGTCTGGAATAAGCAGTGGGGTCTCTCACCAAAGACGCAGCGATGTCGTGCCATTGAAGCGAAATCCACCCAGCGAACAAGCACGGAATATTAAGAAAATTGTAAAGCGTCACTTCCTTGCAGGTATCCTGCAAGGATGGATTGATTGAATATGCCCGCATTGTGAGAATGTTTTCTGTACTTTTACTTAATTGGATTTCTGACCAAATGATGTGTGGTGTAAAATCGTCATGTTACGTATTTGGTACAGCGATAATAGAGAGTTTTAGCGCCACGCATAAGGTAGCGGCGTTGTGCACAAACGGTCAGGAACGTGAAGGACAAACGTGACGGAACTTGAAGTCATAACGTCTGACCTTAGGCCTTACTTACGACCATATACCTTCATAAATAGTCCACGCCTGTTGGAGTTTACGGTCGTGTTACAAAGGGCAAAATGGCCACCTAAAAACATGCGGGGTTGCATTTTCCCAATTCTGATACACCGATTCTCTTGTCAGGCAGTTACAATTATTCCTTACCAACTCCACAATGCTGGCAAGAAGTAACAGGAAATGTTGGAGAGGTGGCAGAAAAGAAATTCGCGAAAAAGAAGTTGAAATCGTATCTTCGGTTAGGTTATGTCTTATGCTCATAACCAACGCTGTTTAAAGATACTTCCTACATTCTCAAGAAAAGCCTATTCAAAATTCCAGATTGCTACTCATCGCAGAGGGGCCACAAAATCGAAATTCCGTGTACTATGTAGATTTGTTATACTTTTGACTTTTATGCTGGTTTAAATGTCTCACCACCAGCCTACTCTTTGATATGCAACTTCTTTGTTCAGCGCTTGAAATGCTTCTTTTGTTGTAATGCATAACGCAATGTTGCAATTGATAAAACTCTTCTGAACGCTGTTCATTACACCGTATAAATTCGTTTGTCCCGTGATCAGTAGAGTTTAAGGATGTTTCCTTACACCTGGCGCTCAAACTTCCTAATAGCTAGTTACGAAGGGAGTCATAACGGTGCTGATCATTGATGTCGCTTAACATCTGAGTTTGTATCACTGACTAAAATGTGCGTGAGTTACTATTTTTGTTGTAACAGCAACTAAATGACTTCATCTTAGAGCATCGTAAAAAATCAGTTTTCCACCAGTGCTGAGTAGTAAATTCGTGAAATATCGAATTTTATGTAGTGGTCATTTGGGGAAACGAGTGCTTTCCTTTCCGTAACGCAGTTTACGCCTTCCGTTTGTGACCAATCTTCTCTGCACCGTCTCCGCTGAGCCTTCCACTCGCTTTTGCCTTCGCCCGACAGCATCGTATCTTTCAGCTGTGTAATGGTATGACTCATTCTGTGAATATAGGACCTTAGAACATAGTAAGTGGATTTCGATTTCGTAGCGTTGACTTTTATGGCCTGCGATTCTTCGTTTTATTGCTATCTTCAGCAATATATGCGAACGAAATGATAACCTCCTCCGTCACTGGTTTTTGTAGTCGAAAATCGAGCGCATAAACCTCCCACTATCTATAACTTTGTTTTATGGAATTTTTATACGTCTGATAAGGTTGCATCGTTAATGTTCTTTTAGTGATTTTTTTTCTGATGGTGTGTTTTGAATACGAGTGAAGTTTACGTCTACAATTTAAACAATTGTAGGTGGACATACATCATTTTCATATACCTTTTTTTTCAATTTTTTTATTTAAAAAATAATAATTATGTGGGAGTAGTTATTGTTGTCAGACATCGCAATTAAGTAACAAAATTGAATAATAATCGCACTTAAATTTTAAAAAATTGAATAATAAAGTGAAGGCAAACCCCTACGTGGGAGAAGGGAGATGTTCATATTCAATTTCTCCTTCTAGACTCATTTTTTTATTACTATTATTGTAGAAGATACGTTGGTGGATATGATGAAATAACCATTTGTCACATGCATGTGGTGAAATAAAAAGTATAAAAGTTCGCTGAACACTTTTGGAAAATGCAAAGGTGTTAGGTGATGCTGCCGCTGACGTGCTGTGTCTCCTTTGCGAAGAGCGAGCGACAGCTGAGCCGGCGGCGCGCGGGGGCCAGAGAGGGCTGAGAGGCAAAGGGAATTGGCTAATAGCTGGGTCGAGGACTAAGCGCCTTAGGGCGACTGGGCAGAAGAAGCGTGTTGACTGCGCCCAAACTCCTCGCCAGGTGCGCTCCTGCCTCACGTGCTGTGCTCGGGTTGCACCGTCAGACACGGAACGAGAGGCTTAAACTCATTTACCTGATTGAAATGTTCGTACAAGTATATACAATGTGACATAACCAACACGTGACTCTTTTGTAGTTTCTGTTGGAAGAATGTTATGGACTCATCTAGCCGTCAACATGGTCAACATGGTAGTACTAAAACACTCTCGCCCTGAAAAACTAATCAGTATTCTGAGATAGATATTTATTATTTCCGCAGGTAGGTTTATGCAACCTGGTGGCGGAACACTAAAATTTACAAATCTTTAGGACCTTTAAAATTCTCAGAAAGCTTAAAAATATGGCTTTGGACTAGTAATATTTTTGGTTTATAATGTTAAAGGTTTCTTTTTTAAATGTACTATGCAGGGTGTTCGGGAGGAAACGTCGAAACTTCGAAAATAAGCTCTTATGACAATTATAAGCATATTTTGTCTAATAAACCTCGTGGATATTCCGGATGGTTGAGCAACAATAAGCAGTCAAAAGTTGGTTTGAAAAATTTATTTCTGGGCAAAAATTTGCATTATAGAAGCATAGAAACACTTCAGAAACATGTAAATTGTTTATTATTTCCAAACGAAATGAATATACTTGTTGAGAGATAAAAATTAAGCAAGAAATAAAAAAGCACCCAATTTACACGATTCGACTCCTTTTTTATTTCTCGCTAAATTTTTCTGCCTGAGCAAAAATATTCATTTGTTTTGTAAATAATAAACAATTTACATATTTCTGGAGTGATTCTATGCTTCCATAATGCAAGTTTTGCCATGAAATCATTTTTTTAAACCAATTTTTAAGTGCTTATTGCGGCACAACCATTCGGAATATCCACGTAGTTTATTAGACAAAATATGCTTAGAATTGTCGTATGAGGAGCAAGTTTCGACGTTTCCTCCCCGGACACGCTGTATAAGCTCATTTTTGATTAACTTCCGCGCGTACATTTTAATGTAATTTTGTCATTATATTCGTATAAGTTAAATCCAAACCTGTTTGCGTTTCCTTGAGCAAATGAAGTTTCCCAATCCATGCGGCGCACTCCCGATGGAAGCGCGGATTGGCGTCGCGAGCGGGCCGGCGGGGGCGGGGGGGGGCTGGGGCCGGCCAGGTGCGGGCGGGCCAGGCGGCCGCTCCCACGCGGTGAGTGGAGGGGGAGGGGTGGCCGAGATGGGAGCGCCCTCGCCGGCGAAAAGCTGCTCTCGCTTCTCTCGCGCAGCGCGGGGTGCTTCCTGCGCTCCGAGCTCCCGGGGCCGAGGGTCGTCAAGTGGAAACGCGCGCACAAAATGAGCAAATGGGAAGGCTACTCTATGGCGGCTTCGGTGGTATGAAGGTGAGTGTTGGACTCAAGTTTGTGGCTTCAACCCTGATTTGTAGACGTGGCATTTTAAGGGCAAACATATCCTTCGTTCCTTCGCCTTCCTTTGGAGGGAAAGTGATGCGGACTATCCCATGTAGATTTAACGTATGTAAAAGATCCTCAAGCCTGAAAGAAACGTCTGAGCTGAATTCAAGTAAACTAATTCGTCGCCCCAGTGATTCCTTCTGCGCTAGATGGCGCAAGGAGCGTGGCAAAATTCGATTTGTCAGCCGGAACAGCAGCCCAGACGACCTGCCTCGCCACGTAAAATAAGGCATCAATGAACTGACTTGAATTTGTATTAAAAGAACTACTATAGTACTTATTACTTGGAAAAGAAACGATAGATCAGAGTTTCGAATCGTTCACTAATATGTCTGCAGATGTTCGTTCAGAAAAGTATCATACTCGAATTTAAGTTTCCGACAATAATGAAAAAATAAATTGTAGAAAGGGGGTTGGTCTTTCAGATTTATGCAGTTCAGTAAATAATTTCCTGTTTTGCCGATGTCAAAAATGTATCCACAATTATCCAAATGCAAAGCTTCGAATCTATTTTGTTTCCGATAATCATGAAATTCCAGTACACAGCTCGGATGCTGAAGTTGCGTATTCTAATGAAATCTGGGAAGGCAGGAATTTAGTAACGCTGTAATTATCGGAAACGACGTAGTCTATATTGGGAAGAGGATATTGACATTGCTGGCGTTAATGAAACGTAGCAGATTCAATTATTTTAAAAAAGTACGTGTTTTTGAAGATACATTCTTTTAACAGCGTCTAAAAAGCGTGTAAAAATTATTAGCAAAATTCCTATTCGACAAATCAACGTCGGACAATACTTGTAATTTTCATTTTTCCTGCCCTTCAGTACCGCTATGGGATGAAAACTATTCTAGAAAGAAGAAACTACCGCTACGTCAGCGCATACTTTCTCGCATTAAAACGAATTTTTGTAATTTTAGAAATTTAGAGAGTTCAACGAAAATGAGACCATCCTTTTAAGCGACCTTTTCTATACCTTTAAAATAAATTTTAAAAAATTACCTGGAATTGTATTTGAGAAAATTAAATCGTTTATAAATTGTCTATCTTGAATGCAAAATTATAGGAACACTTCTCACATTTTCAAAATTGTATATGATCGTATTTAAAGATCTGTCTTTGAACAACTGATTTCATTAAGGAAAACTCAATCTAATTATTGTAGTTCTAGGAAGGCACTGAAGAAAGTTGGAACCTTTGTAATTTTCGAAAAATTTGTGATTTCAATGAAAATGAGACATCATTTTTGTAAGCGTCCTTTACACTGTCCGAAAACAAAGCTTAATCAAACACGTTCGCGTAATTGAGAAAATTTCGAAAATGTTGACGCTTCATGTAAAGTACCCCCAAAAATCAAAATATCCATTTCTAACTAGCAGGGCCTCGAGTTATTTCGGATCGACCTGGGAATATCAGTTTCGAGAAAATCTTCGGAATGGTTTAGGCGTTAGCGCAGTTGGATAGACTGGCTGACAGGCAGACACCGTGCCATCAATCGATTTTTCGGTATCGTGGATCCGCAAAACGTGGATTCTGACTACACATGTTAGAGGAAGTAATTTACTATATGCAGAAACAAGAATTATCCACTTTTCCGATACCAGGAACCGAGAATTAGAGTTTTTCCTGTCAAAAAGGCACAAGTTTTCGTCGATTCTAATACTTTCTCTTTACTACTTCCATAATAAGGCAAGAGAGTGAAACGACGTTTAATGCTTCTGGAATTGGTGCAAGTGTGCAAATGTTCGTAGGAAAGCGAATTCACTCGCCGTGCGCTTTCGCGGAGCGGTTTCGCTCCCTCTGTCGCCGCCGCCGCCACCGCCGCCGCCGCCGCCGTCCATTCCGCGCCTTCCGCTAATTATTCTTCCGCCGACGCGATAATAGGCCGAGTGTTTGGGTAATGCCCTTCCGCGGCAGGGCGGGGAGGAGGACGGACAAGGCGGTCGTCGGCCAATTATAATTAAAGCAAACGGCTCGCCCTGATAGCGCGTTCGCCGCAGCCCTCGCCGCGCCGCGCCGCGCCGCGCCGCGCCGCGCCGTCTTGGTTTGCGGCGAAGAGAGGGGAGGGGGAGAGTTAAAATAGGGGCGGGAGGAGGGGAGGGGCACAGACGATCCGATTAAGGCTCGGCGGTTCCGCCGCTCTCGAGTGCGCGTGTACGGAAATTCGGGGGCCCGAGTTGGCCCTCCCCACCGCCGCCGCCGTTGGTGGACAGAGCTTTACAAGACCACCTTATACGTCATCTTTTACTTGGACAGCCCGTACGGCGTGTTCCTTTCACTACATTGCATTCCTTTCATTGAACACGCAACTGTCAGAACTATCACTAACTTCGTTAACTCATATTTTCACATACTGATTAACGTTAAATTTTCATTAATAGTGATTTTACTCTTGTGATTCCTTCCTCGCAGCACATGGAAACCGAACGAAATTTCACTTCTCTTACACACTTTATCCCGTTAGATTTCCTTCGCCTGTTTGACTGTGTTTGTCAGTTCATTATCACTATTCCGAAAATACCAATTTTTTTGAGGCATCCACTCGCCCATTATTTATAATGGATTAAGAAGTATTTTAAAAGTTGTTTTCGATTGAAATGGCATAAGCAGTAGGTAGGGAAATACGCTCATTTGCCTCTGGCTTAGTAAAGCATTGATACGTTTCACCTCAACTGATTATTTTCCTTCATAAAGTTATTTGATTTACCAATAAATCTTATTTCCATATTTTTTTACTTCGTGAAATTCTTTCTAGGAAGCAGCATTCTCCTACGAATAATTCATTTTGTTGAAATCCAACTCGCGCATGACATTGTTTACATTAAAGGTAGGAATAGTAGTTTATACTCACTCGTGAGTGAAGCGTAAAATATATGCTACCTTCTTTCCTTGACATGTTCATTTGGTGGGAACGTTGCAAATGCATGTCGCAACTGAAGAAAAAATTCAACATTCCTTTTCCCTTTGATGCAGTCATTTTTCAACCTTACATCCGTTAATGTTCATTGTCTTTTCCTCAGAGTTATTCAAATACTCTTGTTCCGCTTCTGAAAGTACATCTTTCCTCCTCCCCTCCCCAAAAAAACACTTAGAAAGATGTGCGGAAATGAAGGCTTGTACACGTATCGGACATGTTTTCAAGACTACGTAATACATATTTTACTTGGACAGTCCATACGGCGTGTTCCTTTCACTAAATTGCATTCCTTTCATTGAACACACGACTATCAGAACTATCACTGCATCCGTTAACTCATATTTCCACAAAATGATTCACGTTAGTTAAGTTTTTGTTAATAGTGATTTACTTTTCTGATACAACTTGCTGAGGAGGAAAGAGTGTTGGGTACCTTACAGCATTTCAAAGATTAAACGTTAAAATAATTCTAATTATTTACTTTATCGTTGTAATTCCATCAACAGATCAGTTGTTTGATTGTGCAGATAAAACCTATATTGATGGTACTTCCCACTTATTCTTTTGAGATTATCTGTGTCATGATGGTATATCTGTATAGGCAATCGTTCACGCTCTCATATCACTTGTTCTTCAGCGTCTATCCACACAGCCCATCTGAAGAGCTTCTTCGTCGGAAGTACAGATAAATTAAAACATTCCTCGGAATCGGAGCGGCAGAGTGGCCATTCCAAAGCATAAATTTGATTACTCCATTCTTCAAAGGCGACCTGAGGTCTTGGCGTAATTATTCTGTAGCATGCTGTGGAGAATTCTCGATCCTGTCGAGAGATCTGTATCGACCCGTATGGGTCGTCTGGAAGGTTATTGGAAAAACGAAGAGGGTGCGGGTGGAAGGGGCGGCCCTACGCTCGGAACTCTCGAGGAGGGAGGGGGAGTGGGCGGGAAGATTGAGAAAGAATTGCGAGCCTTGAATACTGCGCCTTTGATGCTCGTTTTGTTCGACGAGGTCGGTGATGGAGTTTCTCCGGCGCGGGGAATTCGTTGAGTGTTGCGTCGGCTGGCTGCGCGTAATCTCCAGGCGCCTATCATCATCCAAGTTGCTTCTTCCTCTCCTTTTACAGTCTGCTGCTCGTCCGCTTTGACGTCAGTTCGTCCACCGGCCCGTGCCGTGCGTCCGTCTGTTCGAGAGATGAATGAGAAGCGAGAGGCCAAGTGATCGTCCGTTTGCGTGATTATCGTCTATTGGCAGATGCCGTGTGATTGTCTGCGTCTTCATTTCATTCCTTTACTCAATCTTTTTTCTTTCGCTCTTTTTCGTGGGCGATTCTGGAATTGTGTCGGCTATTTTCTATTTCCTTCAGGGGGAGAAGTAATTTTGTGCCATCACAGCTCAACCCTCCTCTGTTGAAAGAGAAGCTCTGCAAATTGCGTGGTTGATCTTCTTTGCGAAACGCTGCAAATGAGAGGGTCCAAGGAAGCAGACGAAAGTATCGGGACGAGAAGACAGATTTCGCCGCTACCTCTCTGATTTACGGTCACTTAGTTTATTTCTTACATTTTTTTCTAACAGTTGGTTGTTCGTTTATATTTTATTTTTCCCATAACAAATGATTCCTTCTGTCAAATTATGAACGTATGCAGTTATAAAGATATTTCAGAAAAGCCAGCAATTTTTTAGATACCTTTGACGGACTTTGTACATTGATTTAGTAAGTCTCTCTGACTTTAATGCTGATTTGTTTTTTTTACGCCGTGTAATATTATTAATTTTTCGTAGATTAATTAAATACAGAATGGATTTGTTTGCCAGAAGTTAATGCTCCTGCGATATCTGCTAAGAATGTCAATAAACTGAAATACTTTCCTCTGCTTTCTGGTGGAGATATCTTCTGATGAATTGAGCACGCACTCTTTGAAACTTGGTAATCTTGAATCGATGATACCGAAAGAGAATGTGACACTCGATTGACTTCGCAAGTTCTATGAAGAGAAATTATTTCCTCACGATCTACATCTCAAAGATTTTTTTTGCTTTTTTTGTAAGAGAATCGTTTGCGTATTGAGAGAAGAAAATAGGTACTGCGCGCATAATGCGGCAGTGCGAATGCCTCTCGATTAAACGAAGTCTCTTCGGGATTTCTTCCATCTTGTGCTCACAACAGTTCGCCTGCTTCCGCTCGCTACTTCACATCCCCGTCCGCTGCGCGCCGCTGCTCACTAACTTTATCTACAACGTTCCTTCGCCTCTTAATTGACCTCTCGCTCCGTAGAGCTTTTGAAGGGACTGACGTTGCGTACGGCTGCCATGTTTCGCCTCACGTCCTTCTGAAACCTGCATTCTACATTCAGGGGACCAAGTTTCATAAGTCCAGGCTCAATGCCCTGCAATTTCATTTGCTTTTGTATTTACTTTACCATTTACACATTTTCGAAAAACATACTCTTCTCACTGATTATAAAAATTCCTCGTATTCTTTTTCTCAGAAATGTTTGGGACAGGTATCTCCAGTGAATGTGGTCAAAATCCTTGGCTGTATCTAAAAATTTTTGCATTGAATTTTAGATGCATCTCCACTTTTTGTACAGTCTCCTTTCCTTCCTCTCTTGCGTCTGTCTCTCTCGCCGTCTCTCTTGATCTCTCGCTCTCGCACTTGCCTTCACCACATCGCCTCACGCCCTAATGTCTCCCCGACGGCTCTTGGTGATGGATCAAGGCCTGCTAAGCAGAAGCCGCCTGTGACGTCACGGGATGCGGTCTCTTTCATGGCCCCCTCCCTTCTCTGGCTCTTGCTTCGCCATCAGGAGATGCGGTAACAGCCTCTGCGCTGCTCTCTTCGTTTCAGAGCATCCCCCCCTCCCTTCAGCTTTCGCCCGGCTCTTCCTCTCATTGGGTGGCTATCCCCTCCCCTCCCTGTTCCTATTGTCGCTCTAACCGCCACGCCTCTGCTGTCGTAGTCGCGTGCACCTTCGCATCTCCTTTGTCGTTTCTATTTCATCGCGAGCGCTGCATTGCCTGTAACTGCAGCTATTAAATGACTTTTCTTTGTGATTTTCGCGCGCGACGCACGAGGCTGAATTTCGCGAAACCGTTGTTTCGAGACGCAACTCAGAAAGTGTCGTCTTCTTTTCGAAATACCAGATGGAGTCCTGAAGTAGACTTTCTGGATGTTAATGTGGTCCTTATTTACCATTTCATTTTATACTTTTTGTATCTCCTTTATTCGGAACGTTTTTTTCTTTCTTTTTTCATTTAGTAGTGTTTTGAGAAGAAGAAAAAAAAGGTTCTTCAAAGAAAGTTGACCGTTTTCACAGCTCGTTCCGGACCAAATGAAATCTCGACGCAACACATATTTCAAATACGTTTAAAACCTCTATCGCGCTTCTCTTTTCACGCGAATTTTCTCGACTAGCGTTTTCGATTTTTTTAAAAAAATGCTTCCTTTGCATAAAAAGCAGGCGTTGATTGAGTAACATTTGCCAACTCGTTAGAGATTTCGTTTGTAGTGTAAAATGGAAATAACATTTTTCAAAGGCTTTTCTTGCATCTAATCGTGTCGTTGTCCAAGTCATTCATTGCATTACTTTCACAGGAATTACATTTGCTGTCAAAACTATGAATAGTCATTACTTTGAACAATTAAAACACTATTTATAATCATTATAAGTACAGACTGTTGATAAAATCGATTCGATTTCTTCACACGTTGCAGCACCACGGTATAATTTCAACGTTGTCATTAATTGTTTTTACTCTCGACTAATTTTAAAATTCATCTTAAATGTACATTAACAATTTATTCATTCATCAACGCGTTTTAGTTAATCGAGCTGACAATGAGAAATTGCTTTGACATGCTGTGACATTGAGAGATTAATGTACCTGTGGATGCGTTAAAGGGATAATAATGTCGTTCCCTCGCAGGTACTTTGGCATAAACCTGTTACGTGTATTATATTTTTACATACGTCGAAGCTAAAATAACAACTTTAGAAAACTGTAGAAAACGATAGAATGCAGTAAGAATTATTATAAAACAAGATATTGGTGAAATAAGTGAAATAATATTTGTAAAATAGGTAACTAAAATAAACAAGTCTCTCTAGTAAATTTTTCCTAAGAAAACATGAAGTGAAAATAGCCATAATAGTATATCTCTACATTCTGTTATCCCGATATAACATCGCTTCCTAAAGTGAAAATGGCTTTCCAGTGTAATTTAACTTTCTCTGCTTAAAAAAAGTATTTTTTGTCATTTTCATGAGCACATACAGGCCATATTTTTACAATTTTAGAAATTTCATTCGAGTATTATAGGCACTCCGTTCAAGAAATAAGAACATAATTTTTATTGAAGTAATGCGTGTACTGTAATTTCAGAAATCTGACGAAATTCCAATGAAGATTTTGATATTTCATTTCTCCCAAAACTAGTGAGTTTTGCGACACACCAAAACATTTCCTCGTCTTCGTGCTATCACCCATCAATTATTCACATTTAAAAAAATCCCTGACATTTAAATATCTAAAAGTGAATGGAGTTGAAGAAAAAGTGTAATAAAATGGGTTTACCAATAAATGAACGCACAATTTATACTTTACAATTTGCTGATGATCAATTGATAATAGCACAAGGTTTGCACGATATAGAATTTATGCCAAGAAAATTAATTCATGAATATAGCAAGTGGGGTCTGAAAGTTAATATGGAGAAAACTAAATATATGGTAATTGGAGACAATGGCACAGATTTGGTTATAGAAGAAGACATGGGGAAGATTAAATACACAAAGGAATATAAATACTTGGGAATTAAAATTACAAATGATGGAAAACAGTTTACGGAAATACGGTCAAAAAAATTCAGGAAAAAGGACGATTTCAATTTTAAATAGTAATTTTATGGGAGAAAAGTCTCACAAAAGAGACTAAATTAAAATATTTAAAACGATAATTAGAAGTATCTTGACTTATGGATGAGAAGTTTGGATTTTAAATTCACAGTTAAAAAAATTATTGGCAACTTAAATGGATTATTGGAGATCTTCAAAATTTTCAAGAAGGGACAAAATTCGAAATGAAATTATTAGGAAAAATATGAATGTATCACAATGGATCATAGATTATACAAATAAAAAACGGCTAACTTGGTTTTGATCATTAACAATAACCTCACCTTCACATGTTCTCATGAAGAGGAAATGTTGTATGCTTATGCTCGACATTTATTTCTTGATGCAATGGGTTATATTCTACAACACTGAGGTGCTAAAACGTGTGAAGGGATTTCATTCCTTCAAAGCTTGTGTAGTGCATTTTGGATCTCTAATATGATAACAGTGAAGTGATTAAAATGGTCGTGTGTAATATAACAATGCAAGTACTATCTTATTAATAATATGAAGTATTTGGCTTATATGATATGAAGTGACTTAAGTTATTATAGTAAAGGTTTAATGTAACAGTAATTTGTGCTATGTTTATTTCAATTGATTAATTTGTATTTTCTGGGAAAAGAAACTACAGGGAATATCTAAAATAGTTTATAGATCAACCCACCACCAACCTTTTCCATCACAACCACCTGCTGGCACCGCTAGCTTCATGACAGTTCGCATTTCTAAACGCTGAGAAGAAGAAAAAGCGGGGGGGGGGAATGTATCTTGTGAGTACGATGGCTCCGGCACCTCTTACAGAGGCGTTGCCCGGGAGAGCTCGAGGGAAGCGGCGCTGAGGACCTTGCACTTGGTGTCGACGCTCTGCAAGTGGAGCTCTCGCGCCGATCCTTTCGTCGCCCGTCATTCCATTAGGCAGATCGCCGCCCCCATTGGCTGCACGAAATCCAATAGGATAAGCTCCCCCCCCCTCTCTCTCTCTCTCTCACCATCTCCCTTCCCCCCTTCTCTGTCTCTCTCCCGGCTCTCTGCATTTTCGGAAAGTATTATTTTTTAAGAGCATTAGCGTTGGCGCTGGTGTGCCGACCTTTCGCCGTGACATTCGCGGCCGGTGGGGGGGGGGCGCCTCGAGGGAGCGTGCGTAGACGGATGGGTTCATTCCCGGAGTGGATTAATTCACTTTATTCCTCGAGGGCGTCGGGGCGTCGCGGGCCGCGATCTGCGGCGCCGGGGTTTGCCGCGCGGGGGCGGCGGGAGGCGCGCCCGCCTTCTCCCGAAGGAGCCTCACAGCGCCGCCGCGCCGCGTTGCGGCCCGGAGGCAAACCCCCGGCGTGGCACGCACGATTTACTCTTTGAAAGCCCCCCCCCCTCCCCCGCCCCACCTTTGGCTGATATCTTTGCCAACGAAGCCTTCTAGCCTGCGTGCACATAGTTCGTTCACACACGTCTGCATTGCCGCTTCTGTTGTCTAACCGCGCCTTCTGTGCTTTTTCGAAGCATACACTTCCATCTTCTAAACCTATATTTCCTTATTTTCTCTGTAACGATTTCAACAGCCACCACCAAGACAAATATACAAGTGCCATCAGCTGCTATTAGCACCTCATTCCATATTTTACCACATTTATATATGTTAATAATTTTATTTCGAGCAGAAATTAAAAAAAACTGCTCTGGCTGTGTAAGAGATCTCTACGGTTTTGTAAGATTCCCAAGAACTCGGGAAAAGTAGAAAAACAATCAAACACTTTCGATTTTCACCCAAAATGCAAATATTTAATAGTTTTATCCTGCCCATTCTCAAACTTACCACTGAATTCTCATAGCGATAGCAGAATGGGATAGCAAAGCTCCATAGAAGAGGCCGCCAGCCATTGTACATTAGCTATTAACATGTTACATTATTGAAAAGCAACCTTTTTTGATATTCGTGATGTGTAAAGAACTGTGGTACTGTGTATCCGCATGTGCTATAGTTTGCTATTGCAGTATTCGTGAAGACTTTTCGTCAAAATATTTAATTTATTGCAGTGGAATACAAAACGTTTATATATTGCTCTTAGTGTGCGTGCTACATTTTGGAAATTCATTTTGTGCTTTTGTTCATAATGTAATTTTGCGGCGGCTGGCCACTAGAATGAACTATTACACAGGCACACAAAATAAAAGAAAGTTGTCAGACCCAAGGACTAGACGCATGTTCCCTATGTATGTCAACGCGCTGAATCCGAATCTGAAGCCAGAATTGCGCGCGCTCGCGAATTGGATCCAGCGTGTCGACATACACAGACATATGTGTCAAGTCTTTGGGTCTGATACCAGCCCCCGAAAACAATAACAGATACTATGTCAGGGTGTTTTTTCACAATTTAACAAAAACTAGAGGGCGATGGCGCTATTCTCGCTCCAGATTTGGATCCAGCGCGTCGACATACACAGAGGCACGTGTGTCAAGTCTTTGGGTATGACAACTTTTTTTTTTATTTTGTGTGCCTGTGTTTTTGCATTACATTATTACTATCTTTCATCTTTTCGTACTTACTAAATCTTTGTTCTAAAGTGAAAATAACTCCACATTAGATCCTAACTTGGAACAGCGAGACCCTAAAGTGTGAGTCACGTACCTGTGCGAGGGTACACATTCTCACCAAACAGAACGATTTAATCCGCTGTCGCCTTCGTTCTGTTTCCTTTGCCACCAATCGTCTCTCCTGAACATCGCCCTGTTCTCCCCATGCGGTTGGATGTGGTAACGCGTGTCACGTACATTACCGTTCACTTTTAACGCGCCGTTGGTCGCACCTGCGCCGTGCCGCTGGTCGCCGGCGCGGGTTGTTTGCAGAGCGCGCGGGGTGCTAGTCGTCCTGTGGAACGTTTATTGTCCGCCTGCATCCAACATAACGACTTATCGCCACTTCCTGTCAGATAGAGGAACGCCAAGTCTTTGCTGGAGAAAGTAGTAATATTCCCGAATGTTCCCAGTGCTCGGTAACGACTTACATGGTCAGACTGAAAATGAACTGTAAGGATTTAAAGTTAGATATCACATATGTGATATAACCAAAGAGAAGAATGTTTTAAAAAATACTAATGTTTTAGCACTTCAAAGGAAATTCTTTATTTTATTTCTATTAAACAATGTTATTGTCTCTGATGTGTTTCTTTTAAACAGCGTCCACTTACTATGTTATTAATATTCTTTGATTGTAGGAAATTTCTTGAATGATCATATAAAACAAAGGAAGAAGTTTTCTGTAACATTCATAGTAGTATGGTATTTTCTTACGTGTGATTTTTATGTTCAAGGAATGGAAGTAGTCAATGATTTTTGTTCAAGGAATGGAAGTAGTCAATGATTTTTTTAAAGAAAAACATGCTCTAAGTGGCAGTTGTTCTCCAGATCCAAAGAGATAGGATGTCTTCTAATACGTCCTCTGAGGAGTGTGCCGTTTCGGAAGCACATGTATACGCGGCCTGACTGGACAGCGCACCCCTCGTAAACTTCGCCGCGCGGACCCTGCCGTCGCCTGTTCTGAGCGCCCCGCTCGTTTAGTCATTCTTCGACCCCGCGCAAGTGCGCGAGAGCCGAGCAGAACCAGCGCTTCTCACGAAAGAGCCACGTTGTGCTGATCGCTGTCACTGTTAACACTCGGACAGGATGTGAAATTTTGTCCTTTCTATTAATTTTAAAGAGGAGTTTTATGTAATTATCTGAACAAATAGAATGTTTCCTTGATTCAAAAAGGAAGAGTATATTTTTTCCGACTCCATTCTAATATTCAGGGGAACGAAAATGCCTACGTTTGAGAATTGTTAAAGCAACGAGCTGTGTGCACTGTCTTATTATTTCAAACATTGGGAAGGATTTGGACAGAAATAAAACATGTTAAGAATGAAGACGAAATTAGCTTTGCTGATTGTCCCAGCCACCCGTTTTCTACACATTAACATTATACGCATTGTAGTAATCTGTGTAAAAGGGACGATAATGCATTGCGGGGAAAACCTTTATCTCGCCACACAACTTCTACCTCGTCGAACATCGCACACACACACACACCGGGCCAGCCCTTCGCCAGTACAAGCGCCCGCGGAACAAACAGCGGAAGCAACACGGCGCGGCGCCGCGGCGCTATCTGCGCTGTTGCCGCGGCGACAATAAATAAACGCGGGGGCGGGAACGCGCGGCGCGGCGCGGCGGGGCAGAGCACTGTTTTACGAACCCGGGTGTAAATCTGGCCGCGACTGTAAAGAGACGACGCGGCCGTAAAATCAGGAAGGCCCTGATTTACGCTTCGGCAAGACGCGGTGTCGCGTCGCCCGCGCTGTTATGGGGCCGCGGCGTCTGGGCCGGGGTCTTTTGTGCCGCGCTGGCGGGGATATATCATCGGCGCTATCGACACGCGCAAGCCCGGGTCGCGGCCTCCGCCCCACCTGCGCCGCGCCGCGGAGGCCGTCTCCCCGGGGGCCTCCGGAGGGCGGCCGCGCGCCGGCGGCGGGATGGGACGCGGCGTTCTTGCTGACTCCCTTCGTTGGGCGCTTTTCATTTTCGTTAATTGCTAACAACAAAAAAGTAACTTAGCAATGGTATAATATTGATGATAGGGACTTTTTTCTTAAATGAAATCTTTTCGAAAAAAAAAATCAGTTCTAAAAAAAAGTCGGAAACAATTTTTTTCCTGTGATTAATTTAGCGTAAATTTTGTTCTTCAAAACTTGCATTATTCGAAATTCCCGCACTCCATTTCTAGTCTTTCACATTTGAATAGAAAGTAGCTCTCCTTACGCAGTACGAAATACTAGGAATCCCTTCTCATTGTGGGGAGATTGTTTATGGCTGTACGAAAAGCAGTTTTAACTGTCGAATTTGTGTTGATATTAGCTTTTAAAGAGTTGCTTTTCGCATCTAATCTAATCTACGATTTGAAATATATATATTTAAACAGGAAGTTGGTATGTATATAACAGCAAAACCGATCTTCATGAAAGTTGGCATTTCTACGTGTTTTTCAACCGAGAAGGTTTATGTGTTGCTAATTCTGTTGTAACTCCACTACATGGCGCTACGTATTCACTACATATCCACTACATATTCACGTCAAATGCAACTTGCAACGCACTCGGCAGCACTTTGAATCTATATCGTTAAATAACTCCTAAACGAGGCGTTCTAGGGCCTTAAAAACTAAAAATTTGAGGACGAAAGCCTCGACCAAACGTTTCTCACACCGTAATCTACAGAATGAACTGAACATTCTGTTACATTTTTGCTGGTCCGGCGCTTTCCGATATTACCTCACCTGCTCAGAGATGTGCAGAAACTGCAAGTACGTGTGAATGAGAGGGACAGAGAGCGGCAGAGACAGACTCACACGGAGATATGGGAGAGGGTGAGGGAGCGAAAGGGGGAGAGATAATGAGAAACGGAAATGGGAGGGGAAAGGGGGAGATGAAGGACAGAACACGTCTGCCGGGTTTTCCTAGTTAGTTTTAAAAGTGATGACTGAAATGTGTTAATAAGGTCAGAATTAGCGGTATAATAATAATACTACGTCACCGATACCGAGGCGAGAAAGTACGTGAAATTATGTGGTACGTCGTTTCGTGTCTAGCAACGTGGAGGGTCCGGAGGCCCCGAAATGACGAATGCGCAGCGTTTTATGCGTCCGAGCGCGCCCTAATTGACAGAGGCGTCGGTTCCCTCGTGGATCGCGCCGATCGCCGCGCCGCGCCGCGCCAGGCTTGATTCCTGGTATCGGCACCTGCTCCCCCGCGCGCGCGCGCGCGCGCTCGCGCACGGACAATTAAGTTTTTCGCGGACGCTTGTCGCCCGTCACTCACCTGCGGGGGCAGATCGATGCCTCGCCCGCTCGCTTGGGGGGGAAGGGGAGGGGGCGGTCGGGGGGCGGTGAGGATTGATTGTGATGGATCGGCGGCGGCTGGCGCGCGCCGCGCCGCGCCGCGCCAGATAGCGCTGACGTCGCCGCGGTGTCGTGGATGACGCCCAAGCAGGCGGGCGTGGTGCCAGCCGGCGCCAACCGGCTCTGCGGCGTGGGCCAGCCCCGACCCACTTCGCAGCCCGGTCGCCCTGCCTGGGGCGCGCTCGCTGCTGAAGCCTTTGCGAGATATTCTTGCCTTTCTCATTTAATTAATCCCTTGTAACATGTACGTGTGAATACGTTCTCGTATCTAAATTACTTATTAATTTCGTTGATTGCAATGGCTCACCAATTTGCTGTCGATTTTCTGAACCAATATTAAAATTAATTAGTTATTAAATATTTTCTACTTACCTATTCCTAGAGGAGAAACGTATCTTACGGACAATCGAAACACCTGGCCATAGTAGCTTTTTTTCATGTATTTGACATTTTGGGTCGTCTTTGCCGGATAGCTAACGGTATCACCATGCATGAGTCTAGTTTAATTCCCCTGCTTGGGGAGGAAGATGTGTGGCTAACATCACGTATTTCCTTCGCCGTAACTAGCAAATTCCGACAGCCTGAGCTTCACACAGCTATAGAAACGGAGACGATTTCAAAGGAAAGCTACAACTATTTTTGCCCCAACTAGGAGCAATTTTTCTTCAGATTATTTACATTTGTTTCTCTTAAGATGACTAAAGAATAGTGATAGGTGAGCAAGATGGAATCTATCACAGTTGAAACAAGATGGGTTTTTTTACAATGGCCATTGCCATTGCCAAACATAAAGGAAAACCAAAATACCTCAAACGAAAAGAGATATAAATAGATGGAATCATTTAAAATAAAATAAATAAGAGTATAATAACTAATAAAAAATACAAGATGGAAAATTTCATGTTTTGACCATTTTCAAGCAGAGAACTGACGGGCAAATCTCGTATTCGTAATTGGAAAGTACGTCATATGTGCTTTACGAAGAGTCCCGAATTAAATGCATTGCATTTTCTGTACATAGCATGTAATGGAAAGCATTATTTGCTTTTTATCTTCTAATAATAGTTTATATACTTTTTAAGTTAATACAGTGTTCCTGATATCATTGAAACGAACACACACAATCTTCCTTTTCGCCAAAACGTGTTCCTCTTGCAAAAATGCCAGTCAATCTGAGTATTAAATACATTTCGATAATGTTACTGAAATGAACGCGAAAATACTTTTAAAAATCTGCTTGTATAATATTATATATTTCAATTGAACTGAACACATAATGTTGAAAAAACCTGCTTCATGAATATTGCGTAATATTATTTTCTCATTTGTATGTTACATTGTGTAGTTGCTCATGTTTAAAATATGTTATGAATTTTATATCTATTAAAATGCATGAATACCGTTTGTTAAGGGTTTGATTTTATTTAATGAAGAGCTCTGATTTTACATTTTATCGTTTTATTAAATACGTGTTTAAAACGCATTTCACATCGTTTATGCTAGACAACAAATTAATTTCATTTCGTGCGCTCTTAAATAGTGTGTAATATTTGTTCATCGTTGGAATTTGCTGCTCTGCGTTTTTCACTTTGATATTTTCGTCTGTTGATGCAGATGGGAACAGTACCTACATCAAGAGGTTGTCGTTAGTTATGTGAGAGCATTGGCAACTGGAAAAAAAAAAAAGAATTAACTGACATAATTTTATTTACTCTCATGAATTTCGTTTGAAATCCGTTTAATGCAGAGATAAGGGCAAGATTTAGTTACAGGGAAGCCCACTTACTGAGAAACTGAAAATCGTATGGCAACTAAATTATTTTATGTTATGAATGAAATTAATTTGCACGCAAATTAAAATACTCAAACAGATCCGATTTTTTAATTGAATCAAATAAAATAGAGATTGTTGAAAACATTCAAATAAACAAGATACATTTTTAAAACAAAATCATTTAAATCAAAATTACATTATGATAAAAATTTGAGAATCACATTTAATTTCGTTAGTACCTTCATGTAAAAAACTCTCCAGCGGATTCCATGGCCAACGTTTGAATCTCAATTGTACAATTGCAGAATTTAATAATAATTTTGTAAACATTTCGTAAAATGAATAAAACTTCTAGCGGTCTGCGATCGACTAGTTTACAAGAGCACCTGCACCGCGAGTGGTGGTTATATCATTCGCAAATAAAGATGTAACTGCGGACTGCTGACGATTGCCATGCCATGGAATAATAAGGTGCCGATCTTCTCAATGATGAATAAATTCTTTCGAGTTTACGGGTATATTTTTTTGTTCTATTGCTTACGAGCAGACCTTCGTCTCATTTCTATAAGGCAAGATGAGAGTGCTAGTAATTAATTTACTACAAATAGAAATAATCAAATTGTTATTGTGCACAAATTTTATTGTCACTTTCATAAAGATATATTATGCGTTCAAAATGGAAAGTAAAACAACTCGCATCGAACTAATACGTAACTATCATCTCTAGGTAACCATTTGTATTTGTACTCAGTAATTATTAGTTGTACGATTCAGTTCGTTGTATCAGTTGTACGATGTAAATAAACATAATAATACCCCTCTTTTGTGAAGCTAATAATTACTCAATTTTTCATTCCAAACCTAATTTTTTCATATACTTGAACAGAACATCAAAATTATCATCTTTGATTAATATATGTTTCTAATTCTGCACATTTGACGTGAGACAATTTGATATTCTTTGCTGTCAGTTCGTCCTTTACAAAATTATATTTTCTTGCAATATATTTATTCTTTGACGTTTTTAAACTCTTTCATCAGACTATCACCGCTTTATTGTCTGTTCGCAATTGCATTGGAGTTTTACTGAACACAACAAACATGGATCGCTTTTTGAGATCTTAACATCGTAGTAATATTTGACAAAATTTACCATACCAGCACCTTCCAGCTTCCGGTTCACCCTACAAACTTTTTTCAAGTTTCAAAACTTTACTGCTTCCTGTATGTATTCCTTCAGGCGGTTTCATGTACACTGCTACCTGCCTGGACCCATCCACAACTTATATGACTTTAAATTTAATTCCTTCTGTTGTTATTTTCTTCTTATACCCCGTTTACTGTTTAAAATATTGTCCGATTCCAGCGTCATAATTTCCTCCCATGTCTTATACTTTTACTTTCTCCCACTTACTGACGTAAGAAAAGAAAGTATTGTATTCGTGCGCCGGAAAACGGCTATGAGATTGATGAATTAGTAAAATGTACTTGTTGAATTACCAAACCATCGCGAAGTATTTATTTGTACAATATTTCATGTAATACAAATCAAAGAATGTCTACAGGATGAGGGTATTTTCTTTCCTTCTTTCTTTCTTTTCGCTTGCAGAAATCATTAGCACTGAAGTTCTCATAATAGAATTCGAATGAAATGTTGGCATAGGTATACTATCACGCTACTTTCTATAGTCAGGAGAACCAGATGCCCGCTAGTAATCTTGCGGCTACTCAGCGGTCCGGCGGCGGCGCTACAGAAGCAAAACACTCGCTTTTGTCTTAACCTTAAAGCAACGGAGTCGACAAGGAATAAATGAGAACATAAAGGGTTTCATTAAATTGCGAGAAAAACGGGGAAGTTAATTTTAATAAAGAATTTAATCGGCAAAATCGAAAGAAAAGGATTTTTTAAAGAATTAATTGAACTTGTGATAGGCACAAATTATGTAAAAAGAAAAAGAATTATTCGATATTGCATAATCGACAGACACCTCTGCTTTTAGTCCGTCTTGCATCAATAACTTGAAATTTCTTGGTTGCGATGAGTCCGACAGGCATACAAGGGAAATGCTACGTTAAAGGTTCCTTCGGAGCGTGTGACCTTGGTCTTTACGACAGAGGCGGTGAGATGACCGCTGTCAGGCCGCGGCTGGTCCTGCTCAGTGAATGGCGCCAGGACAGCGTGTTGCGCCTGTTGCCCGTGCGGCCGCGAAACATCTCGTCCGAAGGAGCTCATTGAAGTCAACTCTGGGCGCGCCCGGCCATGCGGTCGTCGGCAGACGAAATTCAATTTGTTTCGCAGTCGCGACTCTCGCATCTTGCCCGTAAAGCGGCCTCGTGGCGGACTCCCTTAATTACTCGTCTCTACCGTTAACAATACCGTCTACCCACCACGACCTGGTCAGAGTGTACCGACGAAATACTGGCTATCGTGAGAAGTAGTCGGGTGGGGTGTGCACGCTAGCAATTGGACGGTGTTATGCATCAACCGGCTAAGCGTCATTTTTGAAGAAAGAAAAAAAAAAGAGAGATACGAACGCCTTCAGTTGCATTGGACAATGTTCTAAGTATACGTAAATTTTGGCGCCAAATCTGTAAAAATAGCCTTGTAATGAATGAAAAATGTAAACGCCATCATTCACATGTTTCACACACATATTTCACTCATGTTTGTGTAGTTTGGCGCTTCAATGAATGAAATAATTAAATTACTAATAAAAATAATAATTAAATTAGTGTTTTAGAGTAGAAAATGTAGCAAAACCTTTGAATATGATTATCTCAAAACTTGTATGATGTCGCTTAGCTGTTTGATGCATAACACCATCCAATTGTGGACGACGGAGCACATGGTGGCTCGCTGGCCGGCGTTATTCAAATATCTCGAGCCAGAAGGTAGAGAGATCCAGAAAAGCGACCGCGCGCTGGAGTAACCAAAATCTTGATTTTGAGAGCGATCTACTCGGCGAAGGCCCAATCACGCCACCCCTCGGTCCCCCCCCCAGGGCTACTCGCAGCCGACCCGCAAATTCGAATTGGCGAGTGTGGTGAGAGTGATGAACACAGCACCCAATCATTTCGAAGTACAGTGTTCACTGCCAGCGGCAGCGGGGCTTTGAAGTTCATTCCCGAAGAATTTTTCTTTCTTGGAGAAGAATTGTAGTTGCTCACAACAGCGAGGCGGCTCCGCCTTTTCTAAGCTGGATTGAGAAGAGGGGGTGTCGCACCGCTGGTATGTAATGGTTCGCAGGTAGGGGCTGTCGCGGCGCCGCGATGGCGGCAAGCATCCGAAATAACGACTAAAATTCCACGATCCATTAATCCAGCGATTCCATTAATCCAGCGATGCAGCACACTATTTTGCCACAATACACTCGAAGAAATACGCATCATGAGCTGTGAAAATATTATGCGTTCACAGCGAGCGTGGCAGCATGAAGAAATCGTCCCATGCTGAGAGGTTGATGTGACAAGGGAAAACGAAACGAGAGCTCCACTGAAAATCTTATCGCGTTCATGGATGAATGACTTTCGAAAGCACGTTTAGAGTAATGCCTAGTCATCTTTGTGTACAAAAAGGCAAAATTGTGAATGGACCGGTCATGTGAAGAATGCGTTTCAATACGTGACCCTAACATTTGCTAGCCATTTGCTAGCTGACCATTTCCTTCAAAATCTTTACCCAAAATCTTATCCCTGTTCCACAATATTTAATCTGAGTCGCCGTGGTTCGTGGCCACATTTAAATCAAGATTCCCCAAGTATAGACTGAGGCCACCGTAACTTCTGTCTCTACACCGTTCCTAGCACTACCTTAATTTCAACGTAACACCTCAAACCTAATCTTGAGCCTGAATAAATAATCGAACCTTAGACCATGTTTTCACTAGTAGGAATAATTACTCTTTTGCTATGGGTGGACATATCCAAAACGTTATAATATAAAATGTACTGTTTTCAAACCCCTCGAGAGGCAAAAATGTCGAACGAGAAGAAATAAATTTAAAAAAAAAATAGTTTTATCTAAGATTTCCCAACTGCTTCTCGACGTCTGCTCAGTTTCTCAGCGGGAAGTCCGGCAGAGGACAGCGAGCGAACCTTCGAAGAGGGCGGTGGATGGGGGGCGGGCGGGAAACGTATATATACGTCTGCGATATCATCGCCAGCAGCGCCGAGGACTTCATAAGCGCGCGGCGGAGACAAATGCTGACAGCGCGGCGTAGCTAATAAGCCCGGACTCCGCTCTTCCCCTCCAACCCCGGCCACCGCTCACCTCGCTTCTTCTCGTGCGAATTTGTCGACGCAGTGAATCCAAACTGCGCTCGCAAGATTAAGAAATGTGAGCGCGTTTCCACGTTGCGATAAGGCCAAAGACTCAAACCAAAACCTTGAAAAACTAAATAGTGAAAGTAAAACCGAAGCCACCATTAGTACGTTAAATACACAGCATTTTTAAAATTGGAACCGAGAGAAATTTTTGCTTCGTGTTTGGTTTTTAAAAGAGCTTTACAATTTCATTCTACTTACAACGATGATTTCGTTTTTCGACAAGTGACTCGTTCTGTGAATAACAAATGTGTAACACAGTAATGAGAACCGTTGGAGTTTAATGACTTACAAAGACTTCCTATATTTTACAACAATTTCATCATAATTTACGAGAACACGTTGGAAACTTCTCGAATTCCATCTTTATATGCTCAGTGAGACTGAAAATTATTAAAATTAAATACTATTACATTTTAAAAATTAAAATTAATTAAAGTCATGTAAAAATAATTAGAGCAACAAAGGAAATATAGTTGGAGCCTTATTTTACGTCACACACAAAACATTGTCGGGGAGTGAAATGTATTGTTATAAATTAGTTTTGGAAGTGGCGTGAGTCTCGATTCCCATTTTGGTGCGAAGTAGACGGTAGTGAGGTCTCCACTGGCCACGAAGCCAGGAGGGGGAGGAGAGAACAAGGGAGTGAGAGGAGGTGGGAAGGGAGGGGCTCAAGAAGATACGGGGGCAAAGCATGTATTGACCATCTTTGAGAAGTTGTCATTTGCAGTTGCGAAGTTGTTAATTTCTAAATTAGTTTTCCTGGACTTGTTTGTTTGTGGGCGAAGTTGTTAATTTCTAAATTGTATTTGTTGTTTCCGAAACAAGTCGCGGAAACTTACTAAGTTCTACGTCAATATCTTAACATTATTGAGCTCTAAATCCCATAATTTAAAGGCCTGATAGTTTCTGTACATGCATTTAAGTGCAGCTAGACACATTGCTGCATTTAACTGCAACTGGACAGAATTTAATTACGTATATGACATCCATAAATGAGAAGCACGACTTTTGGTAGTTTGGTTCAAAAATTCAGTTATACCTTCGATACATTATATCTCCGTTTTGTTTTTGTTTTCTTCAGATTTTAGCGTACGGCCATTTATGGACTACGAAATGAACAGGATTACGAAATACATTGTTCGCTACCAGATGTAGAAATTCGTATAATAATCCAGTAAGTTGTAATTTAAAAAATAATGTTTACTTTTGTATTTGCAATATTATTTACTAAAACGTCTGTTGGTTATTGCATTTTATTCTTTGGAAATGACTTTTATTTCTTATGAAGAGAGTTAAAATATTTTCATGGAAAGTAAATGCATATAGCTAGTATTCTTTTTTTGCGTATATTTACACACGTCTCTTTATTTTGACTCCTTTGATCTTCGACGCTACTGCAGACGGCAAATAGTCCGGGGCGGTAACGAAATGAATGTTTTCGTTCCATGTCCTTGCGAGGGCTGCGCGAGCTATTCAATAAAGGCGGGCGAAGGCAGCGCCGCGCGCGGCGGCGGGAGAAGGCTCCTCGCCAGCGCTGCGCCGGCGTCGGGGGCGAGGCACGGCCGAATGCTGAGGGAGGGCTGTAGGTACAGGAGGCGGGGATGGGCTAGTAGAGTTTGTCTACTGGGCAGGAAAAGGTTGGGACGGCAAGAATGACGAAGTAAAAGAAGAAAATGTACAGCACATTTTAGCGGAATTCTCCAGGTAACTAAGAGTAGATGATTTTCGGCGAGGAGCGAACGAATAAAAGGGGACGGACTCGAAAGAGGAACGGGTGTAAGAGAACCTTTAGTACCCCAAAGAGCCTCGTCGTTGTTGAGTCGGAATCTGAGGTGGAACTGGCAGAGAAACCTGAGTTATACAGAATGTATGCTACATTGTTGCTCCATAAACTATGTTCCCCAAAACAGTTTCTGATCAAGACCGTGTGAAATTACTAGCTGAAAGGAATACTTAATTTCAATGATATTGTAAGGTTAACAGAATATTTGATACCGATGACATTGAGAGTTTGAGTCTGGTCGTGGGAAATCTTGATAAACATATATTATATTTCAAAGAGATATTTCTTCCTTTTATTGATTAACGTCCGAAATATGTTAAACAATTCGTTTATAAAAGTGTGGAATCTCGTACCAAGAGTAGCATTTCAACACGAGACTTTGTTACTAACTCTCGATATCAAAATTGTATTAATTTCGGCCATAACAAATGGAATCTTTGTAAAAGTGTATTATAAATATTACTGATTAGTGAAATTCAACATCTTCGAAGCTTCATTTCTTGAGGCTGCATCCAGACACTGGTGTTCAACCTATGGCACCTCACTTATACTCCGCATCTGCGACAGAGAGGAGTGAAGGACCTCGCTTGTGCATAAACAGGAGGAGCGAGGAAGGAATCGCGAACGGGTCCCCAGGTTGAGAGCGAGTGACTGGAACGCAGAAGCGCAGAAGACAGCGCAGGCGGAGAGACATGCGCTAGGACGCAGCTGCTGCTGACGTCTCCCCTCGCCGCCGCCCCCGCCGTCCCCTGGCCTCCCGCCCTCGCCGCCCTCGTCGTCCCCGCCGTCCTCGCCACCACCGCTGTCCTCGCCGCCTCCGCCACCCGCACCGCCCTCGCCGCCCTCCTCGCCCTCGCCGCCCCCGCTGTCCCCACCGCCCTCGCCACCCCCGCCGCCCTCGCCGCCCTCGCCGCCCTCGCCGCCCTCGCCGCCCTCGCCGCCCTCGCCGCCCTCGCCGCCCTCGCCGCCCTCGCCGCCCTCGCCGCCCTCGCCGCCCTCGCCGCTCTCACTGCCGCCGCCGTCGCCGCCGCCGCCGCCGCCGCCGCCGCCGCCGCCAAGGCCTCCCGGAGCGGACGTCCCGGAAAGCCGCCTGGAAGCAACGACTGCCTTCGGCGGAAACGGCGCCTCCCGCCCCACGCCGCCATCTTGCTCTATCAGAAGCTCGTCAGGCAGCTGGCGCGTGGCCGCAGGAGGCCTCGTGCGCGAACACAGCAGAGCGAAAACCGCGCGCGAAGTGGCTCCAGGTTTCAAAATCCACGATGCGCGTTTTAATGTTAATGCCGTGGAGCACCTAAGGAGTTCTCGGCACAGCGAAAGAGAAGGCAACACGAACTTGGGGACTCAGGGAATCCCGGAAATGAAAACAAAACCAAATTCGAGATACGCCCTTAAATGTAGGAGTGTTGACAATTTATTTTTGAAATATAAGTTAAATTCCGATATAACTTATGCAAAAACTGGGAACATAATGAAAACTGTAACATATGGAGGTATTGTTAAAATTATTTTTACTACAAAAATTTCAAATATTTAATAAACATTTTCTAGGTGATTAATAATCATTGAGGTTATTATAGTTGATGTTCAGTTTATTTTTTTCTAAACTTTTAATTTGCTGTATTCCGAAAGCACTCCATCTCGGACTTTTATTAACTATTAAGCCAAATTATAGTTAATTTCACTTTATTAAGTAAGATGTCATTCAAAAATCATTGATGTTTAAATGAATTCCAGAGTTAATGACCATGCATGTTTGCAAGAACATTTTGTTAGTGTACTGTAGGTACACACAATATAGAAATGGCTTAGCGTTTTTACTTCCTCGCATACTACTGACGTAGTATGTAATTCTGCCCCAAAAAACTTCAAATGTTTTGCCAGGAAACTCCTTTCATTGGTCCATGATACCAAAAAATACTTAAATCTTGTTTCGATATGTAGCAAATTACTTTATTTCAAACGTGTTGTTAAATTTACGTTTTGTGAATTCTTGCTACCGAAAAGTTGGTTTACGACTACGCGTCTGTCCGTCTGTGTGAATAACACTGGCGGCTGAACCGTATATATGATTTCACTGAAATTGATATTCTCCGCTCGATATGACTGTTGCTGCGGATCTTAGCGTTTGAAACGCTTATTTTAATCTTTGGTGATACTTTACATGAAGTCTCAATAACATTTTCAAAATGTTCTCAAAGATGACTGCAAATATTTTGTTTAATTTTTTCTCGGATAAAGCATTAAACTGGTATAAAATGGCGCATGTCACATTTTCAATAAATTCTCATCAAAATTTATAAGTTTCTTTCAAAAATTATAAAAGTTCAACATTTGCGTTGTAGGCGTGAAATGAAAGGAAATCAAGACATCATGTGTAACTCAATACATGTGTGATCAAATATATGTTTACTAAATGTACTTAGCTAACTGACCAGTCAAAAGACAGAAATCAGATATAAATATAAATTATACAAGATAAATTGTTTATGTATAGACAAATTATTGCATCATAATGCATGAATAGCTGAATTTCTCAATAAAACTAAGCTCTTGATCGAAATCATTTTGTAAATTTAGAAAGTGCCCATAACTGTGTGTTTGTCGTGAGTTGTGTTTGAAGTCGTACGTTGTGAAGCAAAGGAAATCTTCATTTGTCGCCTGATTTCCTTCTTTCCGTTCCTTTCGGGAGGGCGAAGCAAATTGGGCGCACGCGGGAGGTGGAGGGGGGTGCGGGCGGCGCTCGACAAGCGCGGACGCCCCAATTCGCCCCCGCCCTCGCCTCCCGCCCCCCGCGCCCCGCCCCTCGCCCCCCGCCCCTCGCCCCTCGCCCGGAGGCACCGCCCACATCCACTCCCGCGTCCCGCTCCCGTCTCCGCAGCCTTCTGTCTCCCCGATACGAGGCGCGGTAATCGCCGCTAATGCGCCCGCCCCCGCCCCTGCGGCCGGCTCCGCCCGCAGCTCTGCACCCTCGCCTTGCGCCGCCCCGCCCTGCCCTTCCCCGCCCTGCCCCGCCTCACCCTTCCCCGCCCCGCCCCTTTCCCCTTCCGAAAGAACACGACCGCAGACGCATGGCCGCTGCCCGCTTGGAAGCTCCTTCCTATTGTTAGACTACCACATCGCGTACAGCGGACAAACTCCGGTCACTGGTCGTCTTGCTCATTCATTTATTTTTATACATTGCGATTTTTTGCGTTGAAGATTGTTATGAAAATGTATTTCAAGCACAAACGTGTTTTGTTTATTTTAGTATATGCTTTAGGGACAGCTCGAAACTAATGTACTTTCCTCATGAAAGTTTCCTTCGTTTATTATTTGTGATTTTCGTTCAGTCTACGTATATATCCTAACGTAAGTATTGTGTTATCATTCTCTTGGTTGCATGTCCCCACTTTTAAATTTCGAGAGATTTCAGAGGACAGAACATCGTTTTGTAATGTCAAAATATCAAATCACTTAAAATAATTCCGAAGCATCGGTTGTGCGAGAAAGGTAATTTACGTCGTGAGCAATGTCATGGATTGAATACTTTCTTTTCGGGATCATTGCCATTTACAAATAGTGCACCGCCTGCGCGCGCTGGGCCATTTTCTCCCCCTGAGTGTCGGTCACCAAAGAACCCTTGCCAGAGGTCGGTCAGCGAGGGGAGCCCACATACACTAAACCCCTCCGCTTGTCTCCAGCAGTCTCTTGCCGGGCGTATACCGACTGCATCCTGCGCTCAACTTTTCCTAAGCCTTCTACCTGTGGCCCAAGAAAGGCATAGCCAGACGCCACCTCGTTCTGTTTTGCTTCTTAGTACGACGATTGGTTTCTACGTTTAGCGTGATCTGCTTATAGTCACGTTGTTCGGTTATAATTGATTCACCTCTGTTTTCAAGAAACATTTGCGCGCGTTCTAGAGCACTGCCAACGATGAAAACCACTGCTTAAAAGCTGTGGAAACAAAACATGAATTCGCCTATCAAAATAATCTTTTTTTTTCTCGCTGACTTAACGCACACAATTCCGAATATTCTGCCGTGTTCGATTCCTGTATTCTCTAGACTGACGCAAGAACATGTGTTTGCTCCCCTTGTAAATGCAAACTTAACTACTTCCGAAACAGCGGGTGAAGGAAACGGGATGCAGTCGGGCTCTGCCTTCTCAGGTAACGAAAATTGAAAGGAGAGTACCGGAAGCAGAGATGCAGTCGGGCTTTGCCTTCTCAGGTAACGAAAAGTGAAAGGGGAGTAGCTGGGAAGCGGAGATGCAGTCGGGCTCTGCCTTCTCATGTAACGAAAAGTGAAAGGCGAGTAGCTGGGAAGCGGAGGTGCAGTCGGGCTCTGCCTTCTCAGGTAACGAAAAGTGAAAGGGGAGTAGCTGGGAAGCGGAGGTGCAGTCGGGCTCTGCCTTCTCAGGTAACGAAAATTGAAAGGGGAGTAGCTGGGAAGCGGAGATGCAGTCGGGCAATTCCCCCCTGCCCTGCCCTGCCTTCCCCTTCCTAGGTGGCCTCGTGCCTGGCGTCTTGGCCGGCCGGCGCCCCCGCTGTCGCTGACCCCGCCCCCCCGCCCCGCCCCCTGAACCCCAGCCACAAGAAGCGTCGACGCAAGAAGCTTGTTTGTATTGGGTCTAATACCGGTGGAGGTGGGGGGGGAGCGGATGCGGGCACGCGTAATCGGCTCGCGCGCCCGTCGGTGGGCGTTGGCGGCGGCGGCGGCGCCTGCTTTGATTAAACCGGACAAAAAGTCCCCGGCTAATTACCTCGGCGCATGCGGGTCGGGTCGGGGGCAGCGCGGCGCCGGCTTGTTATTTGCTTGTCCCCGGTGGCGTCGGGTGAGAGCCTGTAAATAAAAACCTCTGGCCCGCGCTGTCCCCTCCCACGCAAACAACTCCATTGCGCGACGCCCACGGGTTGCACGGGTGTCGCCTTCCGAGGTCTCGCGTTCCCGCGCGCTCGGTCGCACACGCGCACGCGAGTTTCGGGTTTCGAGCGTCCTGCTTTGAGACGACCGTACGTCTGTTTTCTTGCCGCGTACTTACACGGTAAAGACACAAATATTGTGATGCTGCAGCGGAAAGTGGCGATTTTTCGATTCGAACGTGTATTTTGGGGCCCTATAGATAAATCGTGTTCCTATATGTGTATAGAAGTACATAAATCTCGTTCCTAAATATATAAATTATTTCCTTTGACACGCGGTGTGGTCAAAATCAACGTTTTGCGTGTCCTTCATACGGAAGAATTGGTTTTGGCTGGCGCATAATCCGAACAGGCGATTTTCTCCAAAATTAATATTCCGCAATCGATCTGGACGAACCCTAGACCCTGCGATATGAAGCGAATATTTTTATTTTTACATGAAGCCTTTATACAAAAATTGTTTTTTCTCAAACTTTGCTCAATTTTTTTCTTTAAATTTCTCCAGAATAGAATATACTTACACAGAAAGTACTGCCCATTATTTCTCAATGTTCAAATATTGCAAAACTTTTTCGAAGATTTTCTACAACTATAATATTGAAGGTAGAGGGTTTTTTCGTTAATGACATCTGTGTTTTTATTATTACGGATCTTCATATAATTCCATGTACAATTTCTCAAAAGCTGTTCCAAATTTGTTTTTGTAATTATTTTTGATTGAAATATGATTATGTACATTAAAACAATTCCATATTCCATATCTCATCGACACAAAAAATGGAATTTTATATTTTAGCATCATGGCTTTCAACCAAATTTCGCATGTTTTTTGACCGAAGAATACAAAGAGTTATTTTATAAAAAATATTCTTATGCACATTTCTTTTGAGTTGCAGCCTTTCCAAAATTATACACTAACGCAACATTTCGCGCTCGCGCCGTTACTAAAAATACAATAACATCCGTTTTAATTTTCGTACAAAGTTCTTCTAAGACTCGTTGAATAGGTCAATAGAATAAAATGTACGCGTGGTGTCGTATATTTTAACATCATTCTTCGCGTTTACTACCTGTGGGAAGTGCTCTCTATCGCTCTTTCTCCACCCTACCCCCCCACGATCCGCCGACCCTGCGCTGCTTCCTCCATGGTTTCTCGATCTCGTACGTAAGGTGCAGGAACTGCGGGAAGTCGCAGTCCTGTGGGCAAGAACTCTCAATGGATTGCCACTCAACACCTAAGCAAGCGATCAGTGCTCTTCCGAAAACCCAGTCTTCACAACGCAGCGCGCGGTCGCGGGGCGGAAGGGGCGTAGGGGTACGAGAGGAGGAGCGGCCCGGGGCCTAGGGCGTGGGGAGGATTAAGGGCAGGGGGACGTAGGGGGCGAGGGGACTTGGGTGCTCAGGGGCATGAGGAATAGGGGCGTGGGGATTCAGGGCACTGGGGTGTAGGGGCGCGTTGGCATGAGGTCTTAGGGGCATGGGGCATGTGGTTGGTTAGTGGCATGGGGGCGTAGGGCCGTGGGATGAGAGTGCTTAGAGGCATGGCGGAGGGAGAGGGGTGCGTGGGGTGTGGTGCAAGAGGGTATATGGGGTAGGGGTGCTTAGGGACATGGGGTGTATGGGTGCGAGGCAGGCGGGCGTATGGTGTTACTGGCGCGGGGGTGCAGGGATGCGAGTGCTTAAGGACGAAGAAGCTAGGGGACGTGTGTGCTAAGGGGCAAGGGTTAGGAACGGACAGGGGCACTATGGGATGTATTGGGTAGAGGCGATGAGAGATAGTGTCTAAGGCTCATGGGGGGTAGGGGCGAGGGGAGGTAAGGTTTTAGGATCATGGGGGTAGAGGCGAGGGGAAGTAAGGTCTTAGGATCATGGGGTGTAGAGGCGCGTGTAGGTAGGGTCTTAGGATCATGGGGGGTTGGGACGAGGGGACGTGTGGGCGTGGGCGGCGCGGCGCGGCGCGGCGCGGTGCTCGTCTGTTTGAAGTCGCTGCGCGGCGCGCGGGCAGTGGCGCGCGTAGTGGGGCGTGGCCCGCGCTGTGTTTTATTAGTCATGAGGCCCAGAAAGGGAGATGCTGTCAGGTGCATTTGGCTGTGAGCCGCGCGCGCTGCTGCTCTGAAAGTTTCACGAAGCCTCCGCCAGAGCACATGACGGACCTGCAGCTCCCTATTGTGCGTGCGCGTTTCCAAAAAGATTGTTTTCATAGTGAACTGATGTTAATCAAGAATTAGACTACGCATTGTTCTCGAGACGAGAACAGACAAAAAGTAGAACAACATACTTTGAACGTAATGTTGGAACGTTGGAACATACTTGGAATGTTCAAATTTTTGTGATGATAATTCGTATGACACCCTCCGATATCAGGAATTTAATAATCGTGGATACTAAAATTTTAATCTAATATCTATAATATGATCAATGATGGCCGGATATGAAAAGGAAATCGTATGTAAGTGTGTATCTCTAGAAGTATAAAGAGAACTCAATACATGATTTTTGAAGTTCGGAAAATAAATTCCTTTCAAATTTTCGAATATTCTAGTAAAGTTCGTGTTCGGTCGCTTCATTATTATGTTTTCGTGTAATCCATAAGCGGAAAGGGGTGCTTAGCGTTCAGCGATAATTTCAGTATATCATGACAAGCTACCATATTCACTGCACCGAATATCGCACAGAGGAATTTCGGATGAGCAGCAGTTCCATTGAATTAGATGGGAAACGTGTATTTGTTGAATGTTACCATCAGCCGAGGGAAGTTTTCGAAATACTGGGGTAATTGATAGGCTCGGCCGTACGAACATCCTTTGATACAAAATTGAACGTAGCGGCTCGGAAGGCCCCGCAGCGAAGGCCCAGCTTCAGGACCGCGCCTCCGTCCCTGGCGCCTCCGCCTGCACAGCGCTCATCTGCATAATAAAACCATCAGCCGCCGCAGTCGCCGGCGCCGGCGCTGTCGCCCTGGCCACCGCTATCGCTCCCCCAGCACCGCATCCGCGCCGCTGCCCTCTATCGCCGGCCCTCACGCCGCCCGCCCCGCCCCGCCCCGCCCCGCCGCTCTCTAATTGTGCGCGACACACCGCAGCTGCCGCTCACACTTGTGCAGGCTCTCGTTGCCCCTCGCACTAAACCTTGTATTCCAGATGTGTACTTTCGATGGGGTGGTTTATCCTTTCGACCGTTCTGCCGAGTACATTCCCATTACAAGTACTTTTAAATGTGACAAATATAAAAAAGGAAACTTTCGAGGATAAAGAAGTATCAACCACAATAGTAGATCTACTATTGATCTACTATTGTGGTTGATACCTCTTTATCCTTGAAACTTTATCATGGAGTAATACAAGGTATCTGCTGCCACCACAGAATTTAAATACAAATATTATTTAACGAAGGCGAAGAATCATAATTAGGGCATGCCATGTTCCAATTTGCGTGTGTCCCACGATCACAAAATACTGCGCTAGGTGATATAATACAACACGTGTAAATGGCCGCTGGAAAGGAATAAAGTAATTCCAGGAGAATGCCTGTTGTGGTGGTTCGCAGTGGATTTCTCAGACAAGATTGATTAATTCGTATTTCCGGGTGCTCAACTACCTAGGATATTATCCGTAAGTGTGTGCGTGGCGATGATCTTTTCCCCGCTGGTGGCGAGATCGGCGCCGACTCACTGTCGACTAGCGGGTTTTCCCTCAACTAGGTATGTCCCACCACGGGGCACCTCCCAGCCGGGACAAGCTGTAAGCCCCCGACCGGTCTCCTGACGTGTGGTGGTGTGCAGTTCATAATAATGTGTAATGGGGAGAGGATAGAACAAGAAATGGGAATTGGAAAGATCGCGCGCGATCCGTGTTTGTTTTGGGTACTGCTCGGCATTCGCTCAGTGTTGATGAGGAGAACCCGGAAATTACCGATCAGAGCAGCCGGCCGCTAGAATTCTCGTCAACAAGAAATAGGCAGATTTTTAGGCCACGTGTTGCAACAGGACCGATAGAGTTTCGATTCTCCTAGAGATGAAGCGTCGGTCGCTGGCAGGGTGCGGAGTCGTTGGCGGCGGCAGGCGCGTTTCCCTATCCGCGGGGCGGGCCGCGCCGCGCGCGCGTGCCCACCCATGCATACGTAACCAGCCCCGGCAATTATCGCCGCTCTGCGCCCGCGCCGCCCGCCGTTCCCTCTCATCATCGCCGCCGCCCACGTCGTCGCGTCCCCTCTTCTTCGCCGCAGCCCACTCCCGTCCCTTACGACCCTCAACGCACTGCCTCCCCTGCTGGATGAATTTCATTTCCGTTTCAGAAACCTGAAATTGTCAAGGGTTAGTGTTAGTAGCATTTACCCCTCGGTGTTCTTAACATTTAGCTGGACTGAGAGAAAAAACAGCCATCGCATATTTCCTCAATTGTCTACTCTTCAGACATCTGCAATGAATTGCAATTGTTGTCTCATCAATGCGCACGTAATGAAACCAAAATATCCAGAGAATGCATGCCCAAGTTCAAGTATTTCATTGATTTATGATGGTTTTCTACTACCAAGTACTACTTTGTTTTAAAAGATGGTGGTATTGAGGATACCTCCTCACATAGCTGCTGAAACGATTTTAAACAGATATTAAACTGAATTTCTGGAACTCTTCTAATCAAACGGGTGAAGAGTTACTGACGTCAAATAGCAATACAAGTTGGTATGTTGGTAAAGATTACATCGTCTTCCAATACGAATCCTTTATTTTCTACCACATCACGCAAAGTAGTTTTCCCGACTCCTTTCCTTGCTGCATCGTCCTCTCCTTTCCTCTCCCGTCCTTCATTTCAACGCCCTCCGCCTTCGCAGCCCGCCCCTCGTCGGGCCGCGTTTGAACGGGCTGACTCCCGAATAGAGTCCCTGGATGCAGAAAGTAGCGCAACCGCCGCCATTTAATATCCTCTCACCCGATAGCCCCATCGAGCAGAATTCACAAGTTGTACAGAAATGAATAACAATTCGTGACATTATGGAGATTTTAAGAACATTTCATTGGTTTGAGATCCGTGGTTCCAAAACAGAATACCACACAACTCCAATTCTCCTACAACTGGATATAAAATGGCGGGATTGTTGGAACAATGGAATGCGCTACTCTCTATATCTAGGGACTCTTATCCCCGGATGGATTGCAGCGCCATCCCGTGGCTCCCAAGACGGACGACTGAGGAAACACATTAACGTGAACTTCCGAAGAGGACGCATTTCTTCTTCCAAACGAATGACGCAAGCGAGCGTCTGCCGTATTCGAATAGATTTTGAGAGAATCGCCAGTTATGGGTGACCCAAAAATGACTGAAATTTCTTTGCAAAGAAAGAATCGATTCCCAGATTTCGCACTTCATTATTGAAATCTACGCAATGATATGTTGACTTGACGAGCTTGAGGCCATCAGACCTTCTCTTTTCGTCTGTCCAAGCAAATTTTTTCTACTTTCCTTTCACCACCGTGCGGAGAAAAAAGAATATTGCTGGGGCGACAAACACGCTGTTTTGAATTCAACTAAGAGTGACTTCGTTTCGGCTTGAGGATCTTTTATATGCAGTAAATCTTTAACATGGGACAGCCGGCTTTACTTCCCCTCCGAGAAAGACGTATGAAGAATTTTTATGCTCCAAAATCCACGTAATCGTGTTTGAACCCGCGAAACTTGGGTAAAAATGTCCGATAAGCTCACCGTTACACCACGGAAACCACACTGTTCCCACCGCAATGACTGGCGTAAGTTTCCTTGCAGTGTGTCGCCCACGCAGCGCTTGTAATGAGCGCCCGCCCCCGCCACCCGCGCCCGCCCCCCGCCCCGCGCCCGCCCCCGCCCCCCGCCCCCGCGCACGTGTTCTTTTTTTACGCATCTAGGACGACAAAAATCAATTTCTCAAAAACTACTCGTCCAATCTCGATAAACTTAACATACAGCATCACAAGAACGCCCATTATACTGTCAGTGTTTCATAATTATATCTTTAATTTTCAATGGGTATTGTTTATATATGGCTTTTAAATATATAATGAATAGATCAATTAAATACCCTCATTTCTTCAGTCTAAATAATGCAGCTAATTTACTCTCATCTCTATTTGTCACGATTTGCTATCTGAACATATAACAGAAGTAAAATTATAATTCCTACGAATTATACGATATCGTTCCTAGTAAAAATGGCAAAAAAATTCACTTACCTAAATCATGTGGCAACAGACTGTTCCGAAGGTCCTCATCCCTCGCCTCTGATACCTCACTGAGTAGATTTATTTCCAGTTAAAATATTGGCTATTTTCCATCAAACATTGTCATTTGCAAATTGAAGGTTACTGAAATTTCTTTCCTGCGACACATGGAAATAATTATAGTGTCCAGCTTTTTGATTCTTCTTCACAAATTACAATCTCTTCTTTTACAACCTGTGCAGACACTTTCACATATCGCACTTTCCAGAGAGCAAAAACCGTGTGGATGATGCTCTGGGGTTTTGCCACAGTAATCGGCATTCACTTTTGTTGATTTCCAGTCTCATGAGGACAAACAGAACGATAAAATTTATTTCCATCATCAGATGCAGAATCTGAAAAACTTTCTGTTTGTAGTACTGTGACCGACTGCCATCAGAACACCACTTGCCTAAGTATGTTACGACTCGAGAATGCTCTCATAGCCATCATCTGCTCGGCCACTTCCTTTTGTGTCCTCTAAAAGGGGCTCAGT
>JAHLJT010000631.1:242834290-242911242 GCA_031308135.1 Acheta domesticus
CTCGGAAGGCCCCGCAGCGAAGGCCCAGCTTCAGGACCGCGCCTCCGTCCTGGCGCCTCCCGCCTGCACAGCGCTCATCTGCATAATAAAACCATCAGCCGCCGCAGTCGCCGGCGCCGGCGCTGGTCGCCCTGGCCACCGCTATCGCTCCCCCACACCCCATCCGCGCCGCTGCCCTCTATCGCCGCCCGCACCCCGCCCCGCCCCGCCCCGCCCCGCGCTCTCTAATTGTGCGCACACCCGCAGCTGCGCTCACCTTGTGCAGGCTCTCGTTGCCCCTCGTACTAACCCTTGTTTCCAGATGTGTACTTTCGATGGAGGTGGTTTTCCTTTCGACCGTTCTGCCGAGTACATTCCATTACAAGTACCTTAAATTTAAAGGTATCTCCACCAGCGGGGCACCGCACCAGCCGGGACAAGCTGTAAGCCCCCGACCGGTCTCCTGGCGTGTGTGGTGGTGCAGTTCATAATAATGTGTAAGTAAGGGGAGAGGATAGAACAAGAAATGGGAAGGAAAGATTGCGCGCTGTCCGTGGCCCGTTTGTTAGGGTACTGCTCCGGCATTCGCCTGGTGTTGATCGGAGAAACCACGGAAAACTACCGATCAGAGCAGCCGGCCGCTAGAATTCTCGTCAACAAGAAATAGGCAGTTTTTTAGTCCACGTGTTGCAAAAGGACCGATGAGTTTCGATTCTCCTTGTGAGAGATGAAGCGTCGGTCGCTGGCAGGGTGCGGAGGTCGTTGGCGGCGGGCAGGCGCGTTTCCCTATCCGCGGGCCGCGCCGCGCCGCGCCGCGCCGCGCCGCGCCGCGCCGCGCCGCGCGTGCCAGCCCATGCATACGTAACCAGCGCCCGGCAATTATCGCCGCTCTGCGCCCGCGCCGCACGCCGTTCCCACTCTCATCATCGCCGCCGCCCACGTCGTCGCGTCCCCTCTTCTTCGCCGCAGCCCACTCCCGTCCCTTACGACCCTCAACGCACTGCCTCCCCTGCTGGATGAATTTCATTTCGTTTCAGAAACCTGAAATTGTCAAGGGTTAGTGTTAGTAGCATTTACCCCTCGGGTTCTTAACATTTAGCTGGACTGAGAGAAAAAACCAAGCCATCGCATATTTCCTCAAATTGTCTACTCTTCAGACATCTGCAATGAATTGCAATCGTTGTCTCATCAATGCGCACGTAATGAACCAAAATATCCAGAGAATGCATGCCCAAGTTCAAGTATTTCATTGATTTATGATGGTTTTCTATTCCAAGTACTACTTCGTTTTAAAAGATGGTGGTATTGAGGATACCTCCTCACATAGCTGCTGAAACGATTTTAAACAGATATTAAACTGAATTTCTGGAAACTCATTCTAATCAACGGGTGAAGAGTTACTGACGTCAAATAGCAATACAAGTTGGTATGTTGGTAAAGATTACATCGTCTTCCAATACGAATCCTTTATTTTCTACCACATCACGCAAAGTAGTTTTCCCGACTCCTTTCCTTGCTGCATCGTCCTCTCCTCTCCTCTCCCGTCCTTAATTTCCAACGCCCTCCGCCTTCGCAGCCCCGCCCCTCGTCGGGCCGCGTTTGAACGGGCTGACTCCCCGAATGGAGTCCCTGGATGCAGAAAGTAGCGCAACCGCCGCCATTTAATATCCTCTCACCCGATAGCCCCATCAAGCAGAATTCAGAAGTTGAACAGAAATGAAAATAACTCGTGACGTTATAGAGATGTTTAAGATTATTAATATTGGTTTGGAGTAGATTCGTGGTTCTCAACATACAAAATACTAAACATTTACAAGTTTCCTGTCAACTGGACATAAAATGGCGGGATTGGTGGAACAATGGAATGCGCTACTCTCTATATCTAGGGACTCTTATCCCCGGATGGATTGCAGCGCCATCCCGTGGCTCCCAAGACGGACGACTAAGGAAACACATTGAACGTTCCGAAGAGGACGGCATTTCTTCTTCCAAACGAATGACGCAAGCGAGCGTCTGCCGTATTCGAATAGATTTTGAGAGAATCGCCAGTTATGGGTGACCCAAAAATGACTGAAATTTCTTTGGAAAGAAAGAATCGATTCCCAGATTTCGCACTTCATTATTCAAATCTACGCAATGATATGTTGACTTGGCGAGCTTGAGGCCATCAGACCTTCTCTTTCGTCTGTCCAAGCAAATTTTTTTTACTTTCCTTTCACCACCGTGCGGAGAAAAAAGATATTGCTGGGGCGACAAAACACGCTGTTTGAATTCAACTAAGAGACTTCGTTTCGGCTTGAGGATCTTTTATATGCAGTAAATCTTTAACATGGGACAGCCGGCTTTACTTCCCCTCCGAAGAAAGACGTATGAAGGATTTTATGCTCCAAAATCCACGTAATCGTGTTTGAACCCGCGAACTTGGGTAAAAATGTCCTATAAGCTCACCGTTACACCACGGAAACCACACTGTTCCCACCGCAATGACTTGGCGTAAGTTTCTGCTTGCAGTGTGTCTCCCACGCAGCGCTTGTAATGAGCGCCCGCCCCCGCGCCCACCCCTGCCCCCGCGCCTGCCCCCGCGCCCGCCCCCGCGTTCGCCCCCGCGCCCGCCCTCGCGCTCGCCCTCGCGCCCCGCCCTCGCGCCGCCCCGCGCCCGCGCCCGCGCCCGCCCCCGCGCCCGCCCCCGCGCCCGCCCCCGCGCCCGCCCCCGCGCCCGCCCCCGCGCCCGCCCCCGCGCCCGCCCCCGCGCCCGCGCACACGCGCGATGGTAGGCGAAGGAGGCGCGCTCTCGTGCCGTTCGATCTACCCCCTCGCGCCCCTCGCGCCCCTCGCGCCCCCTCGCGGCCGATCGGCGCTCTCCCGTCCCCACCAGGCAGGTGGAGCGCTCTCAGGCAGCGCCACCACTCTGTTCTCTGCCTCGGTTTCTTGCTCTCCGCCGCATGTCCCGGCTTAGGTGGGTCAGGGCAACAACTGATGGCACTTCCAGTGCCTGAGATCCGGAGGTCCTGTGTTTCGAGTCCCGACGGTGCTAGGATTTTTGGCACTAGCTGCATAGCTAGGTTCAATTCAGCCGCTGTCTGGAGAAGAATTCTAGCCACCGGCTGCTTTGATCAGTAGTTTTCAGTGGTTTCTCCGTTCCACACCAGGCGAACGCTGGAGCTGTACCCTAATAAACGAGCCAAGCGCGATCTTTTCTTCCCATTTCCTTGTCCTATCCTCGCCCCGTTACACACTTGCATGCTCTACAATACATGCCGGAGACCGGTTGGGAGTTTCGACTTTGTCCCGACCGGGGAGATGCCCCGCTGGTGGGAAGTATCTGGTTGGGCATGCAGGTCGGCGCTGGATCTCACCACCAAGCTGAGGAAGATAGCAGGCACCTCTCAAGGAAAATACACGCGCTACTTTTACGGTACTAATTCACGCGCCCAAAACCACTAATCAATCAGTTCATCACAGGCGGATGAGCACTATCGATCTTCCCGCTGATTGATTCCTGCTGACCCTTCCATTCAAGTCACTCCGAAGAAGCGAAGAAGTGCAGGCGAATGAGTGTGGACGGTGCAAGGAGTTGCCTCATAGGATATGGTTTCCAGAAATATGAGAGAAAATTAATGGTGTGCCTTAGTAATTACTTGGTTCAGGTAATTTATCTTCGGGAACACGTTACATGTGGCTCGTTGTTTGATATTACTCTATTTTGAATATTCTCATTACAGTGATAACATTATAGATTTCTCTTGAAACCTGTACATTCTGTTAGTATTTCTCTTGCATAAATAATTTTGATTTATGTGCAGATTTTAATAATTTTCCCTCTCGTCGTAGGCTTGCTTCGAGGAGAGCAGCCAGTTGAACGAAACATTGTACTCATCTGCCCTAGCGAGCCAAATTATATTTATTGAAAAGACACTGCGCCTGTCGCGACTAGTGATTGCTTCGCTCTACATTTTTTAACATCGCTACATCTGTAGTCCTCGACTATGTAACTCGCGACCTAATTTCCACATCTCTGACATCCCGACCTGTGCCACCTTAATATTTCGCTCATAGACACTGTCTTCGTGTCTTCTATTACAAATTCTCTGATTGCTTTTGTTATTCTGATCCTACTTCCTTATTTTCCCCACGTCTCCCGGCCGAACAGAATTGATCCCAACTTTGTAAATCTCCCTTCGCTGATGCACTTCCCATCCCACAAGTGTGTTGAGCCCTGCTCGCCCGGGGCGGAGGGCGTGTCGCCCTCGGCAGCCCCGAGGCGGGCTGGGCCCCCGCCCCGCCTCGCCCCTGCCTCGCCCCCGCCTCACCCCCGCCCCGCCCCCGCCCCGCCCCGCTCCCGCTCCGCAGTGGCACGCCGGCTGACGGATATTGACGGCGCACGGCGCGTGAGGTGACAGCAGCACGGACGCTGTATCGGCGCAGCGCGATATTTAAACCGATAAACAGCCCCACCCCACCGCGCCCCCGCGCTTCCCCCTCCCCCCTCCCCGCGCGCCCGCCCGCCCGCCGCGTGGTCTGCCCGCGCCGCTCGCGCGCACAAAGATGCGGATGCCGGCCCGGGCGAGGCGACGGCAACAATGCCGCCGTGCCGTATCGGATGTCGGCGGCTGCGATATCGAGAATCGATAGCGAGGCCCCTGCCCGCTGACAAAAACAATAGCAGCGCGCGAGCGTGGCGCCGCGCCGGAGCGCTGGAGCCAAGAGGCGGGCGGGAGGGCGCGGGCGGCGGTGCCGCCGCCGGGTGGGTGCGCGGCGAGGCGCGGCGGGGCGAGGCGAGGCGCGCTCTGGCGGAGGCACATGCGTGGCCATGATCCTGGCGCCGCGCCTCACTCCCCTCTGGCCTCTAACCTCGCCGCGCCTCGCCTCGCCTCAATTCTTCTCTCGCCTCTCCTCGCCTCACCTCACCTCTCTCCGCGCCACGCCTCGCCCCGCCCCGTCTCGCGCCTCGCCTCGCGTCTCACCTCATCTCTCACCTCGTCTCTCACCTCGTCTCTCGCCTCGTCTCTCGCCTCGTCTCTCGCCTCGTCTCTCGCCTCGTCTCTCGTCTTGACTCGACTGTCGACTCGCCTTGTCTTTCGCATCGTCTTCGCCTCACATCTTACCTCTCGTCTTGCCTCTCGTCTCGCCTCTCGTCTCGGTTCTAGTCTCGCCTCGTCCCTTACCGTGCCCCTCGTCTCGCCTTTTGCCTCGCTTCTCGTCGTAAATCTCGCCTCGCTGTGCTGCAGTATATCAGACGCTTGGAGCCGCGAGGGCTTCTTGGTGACTGGCGGAGGATGCGGAGAGCGATCGACTTCCTCAGACAAGAATGTACTCACTCCGAGTAGAACCAAGAGTTCACTTCGTGCACGTAATAAAGGAGTAAAGTACATCCACCTTAAATAAATTGATTCACCCATATATCCTGCATACATACATTTTTAAAACTCATGAGAGAAAAATTTTCAGACCATCTAAGTTATGTCAGGCACTGGATTACACGAAAGAATTTCTCTTGTAGCCACACCATTTTTATTCATTGCTTGCTTTACAGTAATCTGATTTCTGTATAGTTTACTAAACATCTGGTGTCAACATTAAGTATAAAGGAACTCCTACGTTATCGACCATTTTCGTTTATTTATTACTGTTATTGTTAACATTGTACACGAGGAACGGGATTGGTAGAAGATGCGGTTTTTGTGAACCGTGAGGGGAGGGGGCGAGCCAGCTTGCCGGCGTCTAATAGCCCAAGCGCCTTTCCTCGCTCGGAAAGACTCCGGGCGGGCGGGGCGGGGCGGGGCGACGGAGGCGCCGGCACCGATCGCGCAAATGATGCGGGGCTGGCGTTCAGAAGGGGCGGCGTTCTGTTATTGATCGCACCCCGTCGCCAACACCTTGTTAGCGGTAATGGGCCTCCTGCCTCCACGCTCTCGTTGCTCGCCCCGCCCACCCGCCCACCCGCCCACCCGCCCACCCGCCCTCCTGCTTACTCGCTTGGACGCTCGCCCGTCCGCTTACCAGGGCGGCGCGGCTGGAAATCGCTGACAGATTTCTTTCCGAACGCGCTCGCCGACGCCGGCGCCGGCGCCTTCGTGCGTGCAGCCGCCCCCGCGTTTCTCGCAAGGCTGGGTCATTTCGATAGCGATCGATTTCCACCGATCCTTTCGCTCTTTTTTCTTGAAACATCAATTTCTTGTTACAAAATCTGCCCTCTCACGTCTCGTACAAGTGTATTAACGTATATTGATGCGTTGTCAAAACCCAGTTATCCTGATCGAGTGTGTATTAATAGTTACAAACTACAATTTCAGCGCCCCTATTGATTTCTTCTTATATTTATGATCTTATCTCAGTCGCATTATGCGCACTCTATTGTTGTGTGGCAATATAAATATAGACTATATGTCAGTATGGTGTGATCTTATAATAATATCTAATATATTTCTCTAGGTCTTTCATTTATTAAAGATATTATTTGTGAGAAAATAATATTCTATCTTGATTACTCTTCTGAATAATTGTAACTAACCACAATTGGACCAAACTAACCACAATTGGAGTACAGATTTCTGGACCAATGGTACCAATGGTATGGTACCTTCTACCTTTAAACAATACACATGTTTATAATATAGCATCATAGTATTTCCAATTATAATTTTCCTCTTATTACATTTTTTTCGAGAAGTCTATATTTCTTATTTTCTTCCTTGAAGGGTTACAGATATCGCTGAACTTTCCGCAACCCGCGACCGCCTCTGAAGCAGGCAATGCCGATCGAATATGTATGACTTGTAAGAGCCCGTGATTGATGTGGACCTTCTGTAGCCTCCACGACGCGCGTTCGCCGAGAAAACACAACCGACGCTGCGAATTCGAAATTGATGGGAATGGTTTCGCCATGACCGCTTCGAGGCCGGGAAAAAGGCAGCGTTGCGAGGAAGGTGCCGGGCGCATGCATATTCACGCCCATCACTTTCAGCTTAACACAATATTCTCATTTAAACTGTTTACAACAAGTTAGCCAGGCGCCCGACCCGACCCGGCCCGATGCAAATTTCGCTCGGCCAAATTGCGTTAGCCGGCCACTTACGCGCGCCGCCCCCGCGAGGCCCACTGTCCCCGCCAAGGAAGAGACGCCCCGCCCCGCCCCGCGCCACTCTCCGCTGCCCGAGTTTCCCATCACTGCCCACCGGAGAACCTGCAAATACTGCCTAGTTACGAGTTTGTCAAAACTGTCTAATTGAATTTATATCAAGTCACAGGCGCCACACTCGTCCCTCATGCAGCATGAACAGTGTAGATCCCAATTAAATTCCTCTTTTTCTTCTTCTTCCTCTTATCTTCTAACCTTTTAAGACTTTTTCTGTAGCTTTTAACTTTTTTCTTAAACCTTTAAACTTTTTTTACTTTTTCTTTAAATATTAACTTTTGAACTTTTGACTTATTTATGTATTAGAAATTGTATGTAAAAAGTCTGAATAAAAATTGAATAGGTCCCTTTCATATTAAAGACAGTTCAATAGTTTAATAAAATAGTTCAATCTCATATGTATAAAAATCAATGTTTGTTATTTTTATGAGCTGCCGTACCGTTCATCCGATTGCGATAAAACATTGTCAACTTATTGCTTGCACTTGCGCGTACATTATAGGCATAATATAATGGGAATGTGCGTATGTCTGTCGCACATAGACGCAAAATGAGGGCGTTGTTGATTTTATGCGTTTATGCTGTGTGAAGCGCCCCTGAATTTAAGCTCTACGCAACCCGCCGCACCGTCCCGTATTAAGCGCGCTGTCGCTGCATATGTCCCCCTGCGATTGTAAAATATTGGCCGGAATTATTACTGGAATGTTATCTCGGACAAGAAAATCAAATTCCTGCAAGACATTGTCATAGCGAATGCAAGTCCAGACATGAGGGAAAACGTTTTAACAAGAGGAAACTGACAACCATGTCCAACCATGTCTTTCATCTATTAAAATATTTGCCGAGCATGGCGTAAAACGTTGATTAACAATCACGTGACCACTAGCGTGTGAAGTGTAATACTTTGCAATAGCTGAAGCATTACAAAGCTGCTGATTACACCATTAGTTCATAAAAATAATAAAGTACAATGAGTTTGCCCTGAATTGTTCAACGTATCGACAAACTATTGTTGTCTTTCTCAAGTACTGTGGCATATGTGATGTTCGTACATGTCAGTATGAGTACTCACAATTAGTGAGTTATTGAACGTTAATGCGACCACCGACAATTTCTAGCACAAAAATAGTGTCGGCAGTCGCAAAGCCTCTCTTAAAACCTGCCTGCAGTTTTGAGATTTTACTATATTTTCCGCCCATTCTCTCAATTGGCCGGTGAGGATTTTACAGAACAATTTGCTTGGCGCTGGTAAAAGACAATTCCAAGATAATTTTTGAGCAATTCGTATTCCCCTTTATTTTTAAAAATACGTTGGAGGGTAGCCGTTCTCCACGTTTGCGGACAAGATCTTGTGTCAAGAATGAGTATTGAACGAATCAGAATAGTCTCTGGATCAATGTTCTACACTTCCGAAATAAATTTTGTCGAAATGCCAACTTTTATTGTAGATAAAACTAATTCTAATTTAAACTTGTGAATTGATCAACTCATTATTTCGACGAAGTGTTGGGCATATGTCTTGGATAACTCCAAATTTAATTCAATTTGTATTGTTTATTAATTTCGCTGAGTGGTGGTGCTAAGTATTGTGTTAAAACTAACATGTACCTGTTTCGTAAGTCTGTACTCTGTCCTTTATTTTAGTGTAAAGATAAAAGGGGAGACCTACATATGATTTTGCGTACTTCCACTCACCCACCGTTAGGATTTGTAGTAACTTCCACTCAGAACTCCATATGCTTGTCGGAGTTTCAAAGACGAAGAGAAATATTTGCTTAGGAGTAGACTGCGAGGTAAATATTTTGTGAGTAGACTTTTCCGAGAGCGTTTTTTAAAACGTTTACTAAAGGGACGTTGGAATACACGAGAGCTGAGTTTGTATTCGTAGCAGACGCAGGTTTTGAAAAATTGTTTTTTTTCCTTTTTATCGCGGTTTCACTCAAACCACTTATTTTCTTTTAACAATATCCCGTGAAAAGGCGATATTCTGAATTAAATTATAATTAAAGAATTAAGTTTTGAAAATGTATCGCCTCACTTCTTCCACCACATGCAATCAAAATTTCTGAACTTTCGCTACTTCGGGAACCGAATTGAAAACAAAATGGACTTTTCTTTAGCATCTTTTGTGATGATGAAAAGAAAATGTTCATTTCCTAGTGATAAAATTACTCATGTAAGAATTTGCCAGACTTATTCATAATGCAATGTTTTCATTGTTAGAAGAGAGTAGCGTTGTATAATAATTACGATAAAGACGAGAATTCAGTTATTAATTATCCTGTTAGTCGTGAGCTAATGTTTTCCTAAAATGTAGTGAATCGGTTCACATTCACAAGCTAGTGCTTCATTTAAGTGCATGTTTTTGTTTTTTAAAATCTTGAGAGTAGTAGTTAGCGTTATGATTTGAATATCGAAGTTATGGCGTGGTTTAGTTTTCTTTATGAGATAATGATAAAATATCAAAAGGCTTTTTTTTTAACGATGTCTGTGGATTTCAAATTGATAAATCAATAAGATTTTTTAGGAATGTTGCTTTACTTTTCAGTACGAAAAATGTTTTAAAGTGCATAATCGCTGCGATGTGGAATGTGGTGTTTGCAGGTTGTGAAGGGGAAGTTGTTGTTTTCACTTGTTTGAGCATGTTCTTCAGGAGGGGCCAAGTTTTGCGCGGCGCTGTGGAGGGCCGTGGGGCAGCAATAGACGCGCGCGAATCTCGAGCGGCGGCGTCGTGCGAGCTCAATTTCCAGACGCCGCCTGGCGTGGCGTGGCATGGCGTAGCGTGGCGTGGCGGAGGGGTTTGCGGGCGCGGCGTGCCACCGCTCGTCGGCGGCGTCGGCCCGTGGCCCTCCCCCCGCCCCCCGCCCGCCGCCCGCCGCCCGCCGCCCGCCGCCCGCCGCCCGCCCCCGCAGGGCGACGCGAAGCTCGCGCAAATCCCTCGGGGCCATTACGTCGGCCGAGGAGCACTTACCGAGCAGCTACCTCGCCGCCCCCGCCCCCGCCCCCGCCCGCGCCCCACCGCCCCGCAGCCGCCGCCGCCGCCGCCGCGTCTGACAAATTGCGCGCCATTCCTCACTGGAGGGGGCGGCACCGCTGCCACCCTCCCGTTCCTCCCACCCCCACCCTCGCTGTCGCCGCCTTTCGACGGGCGCGCGCACTCTCGTCCACTGCTGCAGCCCGGCGGGCAGGGGGAGGGGGGAGGCGGCGGCGCAACTCTTTCTCACGGCCCCACTTCCAGAGGCCGCGCCGCGCCGCGCCCTGCAGCTCTTAGCGCGCGGATAAAATATTCCGGCCGCGCCCGCCGCGACGTGACGATTTTAATATCGCCCCGCGCTCAGCCGCCCGTCGCCGCGGCATTGTGCCCGGCCCCTGCCTTTCCTCCTCTTTTTTTTCTCCTTTGGCTACTGTTTCCTTTCTTTATCCGGGAATACGTAGACCTAGCAGTTTTCTTTCTCGTTTTCACGTACTCACAGCATTTCTTTCTTTTTCTTCCTGCAGGATTTTGCAGCCTTTTCGGAAATTTCTACACGCTGTTCTAAAACCTGCAAAATTTCTTATACTATCTTTTAAATAATAACGATATGTCTTGTCAGTTCGAGCAACTCTAGTGCAGTGTTATATGCCAAGCACATGAACGTCTTTATTCAAATTCGCAGAGTTATGCTGTAATCGCAGCTACGAATTATTCAGCCTCCTCCATAAAAGCGTTCTGTCCTTATCAAAAGAATTCAGTATTTTAGAGATTTGAAACCTACCCGTTGCTTGTAGTCAGATGTGTTGGGAACATAATCTCTTGGGAAGTTAATCCTTCAGTGTGCCTTGTTGCCTTTAACTTTTCCTTCTTCCAATCCGATGTTGTTACTAAGACGGAGGTCGCAGCTGGAACCGATGTTGGCCGAAATTTCGACCGGCGACGTCAGACGTTTGCGGCCGATATGCCCGATTCGTGGAAATACGTACCAGTAAATGGAAATGGATATATTGAACCCGGACGGTGTCTTTCAACGACCCGGAAACATCAGCTGCTTGGACGATGAATTGTTTGCTTTGATTTTGTCTGTTCCATTCACTCGAAATCAGCCGGAGAGTCAAGGCCATCTGCATAACCAAGACCACTTGGAATCACGCAGACGGTCTTGGGCGTGCTTCTCGCAAATGTTTCAAATAATGAACTGCGAAATTATGGGAATATTCGGACGATTTGGGGTCCAATGTTCGGGTGGTTTTCGGATGAAATAGGTCGGACGAGTTGGTTCGCAGTCGTCCGGTAACGAGCAACTGAGTTTCGGCTGCTCTGTGACCGTAACCTACGAGTGTTCAGTTAGCTTTCATCGCTGTCCGCCCGCGCGGCCCTTCTCCTGCGCGCCAGTCGCCCACCGCGGGGCGAGGCACGCCTCCTCTGAACGCGACCGGCGCCGCCCCGCGGTTGCGCGTCGCGTCGCGAATTTCAAAATTGAGTTGCGCTACTGATGAATGCACTCGCCGCAAATTGCGTTCGCTGTTGTAATTACGACTCATTCACGGCGCAAAGCTTCGTAAATATAACTGAAAATTAAACGTTTGATAGCTGACCTATGAAAAGAGAAGTGTAGAATACATGTAGTGTAGCCTTTAACCAGGACTCTTTGCCCGTGCCTTTCGAACGCCGCGCCGCCTCGTTAGTGTGAATAAAATTTGGTAATCCAGTCACATCGGTCATGTTACCTGCCGTCGGGTCATTCCATTCGGGAGTGTAAATTGCAAGTGTTTGTGCATTATCCTATCTGATGGGGAAATACTGTACTCTGCTGCATTGGAAATTGTCCGCTGAATATACCTACTAATGGTTCATTAGCAAGTTTTTGTTATTTAAATGACTAATGCAACCCCACGCGCGATAAATATGTGTAGAGATATATACAGGAGAAAATAGTGAATTATATGTTTAGACGTGTGAATAACTCGCATCCAGAACACACTTGCGTCATACGTTCTAGTCACGTATGATTGTTGGTATCTCGTAACAGTTGAAAAGAAGTAACATCGTATTTCATTTAAGACGTGTTACGCATTAAGTAAAGAAAGACAACGTGCTACATTGGAAATAGGGCTGTATGAAACATCATCAGTAACATGAAAACTATTTTAATTTTCTAACATTTCAAAGGAAAGATGGTGAAATTGATTTATAGAGTTGCTAATTATTACGGCAATTTTTTTCTACAAGGGAATGAAATATTTTACGTAAGGACGAATCAACTCCTGTCCGTGACTGAATCGTCTTAGAAAATCTATTTAACTGATTTTATTTTTTTCCTGACTGGATATTGTATTGATATATGTTTGTGTGATCTCGGCATTACTCCGCATTAGCAGTGACAGTACCGCGCACTACCCCCCCCCCGACCCCTCTTCCATTCCACTATTACTTTGCAGGACAGTATTTACCAACAGTTAGCAATTATTAGTACGAGTAAATGTCCAGTAGTAGATTGTGACATCGAAGCAAATAATATCAGTAACTCGTAACTTTCGTACTTCTAATTACTTCAAATAATTTAATGAAAGCATTTGTGAAGTCCTAAGAAAAAGGTTGTTGTGAAATTGGAGATAAATGTAGCAAACTAACACCTGTAGTACTTATTGAACTCGCGTTGTTTATGATAGGTGGTCGCATTCTGGAAACCATGAAAAACTAGAGAATTTGTAAAAGAGTCGTTAGAATTCAGGAGACATTTTGAGGTAGTTATAGCATCTTTTTGTGCTTAATTTCTCTTTATTGAGGTTGTTTTAATTTCTACTTTATGTCGGTGAAATCAGACAGCTGTCAAGTTAGTGCAAGGCTTGTTTTATTATTTTCTTTAAGTAGTATGAAATTACAAAAGTTATCAGTGTTTTTTTAAACGCTCTGGAATACCGGGAAAAGTTGAAGAGCCATCCCCGTGGCCGAGACCGCTAAGGCAGTAGTGCCAGTAGTGGTCTCGGACCGTGGGGTCGCGGGTTCGAGTCCCGCCTCAGGCATGGTTGTATGTGTTCGGTCTTTCACCCCTATCATCACCATATCGTATCATCATCATGTCATAACGTTACTTACAATAGTGGTCGCTAATGGCCGAGTAGTTGATGCGACCTTAAATAACAAAAAAAAAGTTGAGGAAATTTCTCAGAAAGAAACGAATGGCCCCCCAGTGAGAGTGATCCCTGGCCTTGGTAGTGCACGCGCAGTGCGAAGAATCGCGAGCCCCCTCCGGTCTGCTCGTGTGCTGCGGAGCGCAAGGGCTGAGGGGGGGGGGGTCGCGCTGTGTTGACTCGGCGTCGGGGGCGCTCCCTGGCGCGGTGTCGCGCGGTAATGGGCCGCTTGTCCCGGGATCGATCCCCGGGATTACACCGCCATACCTGAGACGCCTCCACGTGCGCGGCGCCCGCCCGCTCGCCCGTGCGTCTGTTTGCTGGGCCCCTCGCCGTCCGGGGCCCGCCGCCGGGTGAGTGGGCGCGGTCGCGGGGGCGCCGAAGGGCGCGTGTCGCGGCGAGGGCGGATGCGCCACCGCCCCCTCCCCTCCCAAGCCTTCGAGTGCTGCGCGCGCGCGAGAGGTTCGGAGACGCTGCCTCCGCCTGCGGCACAGCACTGCAGACTGTTTAGTTTCGGAACGTCACGTTGTGGCGGCGATGGTGTAACGATTAACGTTTCGGACTGTTATACCCAAGTTCGCGGGTTCAATCCCGATCGAAGCCGTGGATTTTTAGGGGCGAAAAAATCCTGCGTTCGCCTTCCTTCGGAGGGGAAGTAAAGCCGGCTGTCCCATGTTAGTACATTTACTTGCATGTAAAAGATCCTCAAGCCTAAATGACGTCTCTGAGCAAAATTCAAAATCGCCGGTTTCGTCGCCCATGGAATACATTCTTTCTCCGCTAGTTGGTGAAAAGAACGTATCGAAATTGCGTGGTCGGACGGAAGAGCAGGCCTCATGGCCTGAGTCTCGCCTCGTAAAATAAGACAATTTAATTCACGTTTGATGGCAGCAATGGCGAATGTTTCCTTATTTCATTGCCAGATGTTTATATTTGTTTTTGATAACAATATTTGTTCGGACACTGGTTAAAACATTGCAAAAAATGTTTCCTTTCAAGCTACGTGTATTTCATTACGGAATGAAGATTTGAAGTCAGTTTCCATTCCTTATACATAATGGAAATTGAAACGTTTTTCTTTGCATTACACAATATGATAATTACAATATTACATCTACGTTTGTCTTAGAGTGATTAACAAGAAAATTCTGTTTGTTGATTCTTTATTTGATGTTCAAAAGTTTTGTTTGAGTTCAATGTTTGAGTTTCAAATGTTGGTCTTGTTCACTTTAACGAGATGGATTTTTTAAAATAATTTGAAATTCCGCACAGTAGAATATATTCCTTATTTTATAAACCTTTCTACTCATATGAGAATAAGTAAAAGAAGCATTATTAATCAAACAATTTAAAATGGTGAATTCGTAATGTGTCGAGGGACGTTTCACCACGCTACCTCTCCCACTACCATCACGCAACTTGTGCCAAATGCGTTTTGTAGTTTTTCAATACACAAAGTTTCTTCTTCGTGGTAGAGAAATGCAAGGTATTTTTCAGATATTGTAATTTTAAACATTTTATTTAAAATGTTAAAGACGATATAAAGCGTGTTAATGAGTCATTATATGACTACTGATAGTCTTAATGATCATTGTCTTAGCAAAAACAGGTAAACTCGAAGGAGTAGTGGCCCGATTGACGTCTTCCAATCATTGTGTTATCCCAATCATTATTATTATACCAACTGAACAAGTAAATGTCATCTCCTCGTGCAATGCTCGACGAGCGTTGTTTCCGCTTTCACCTGGAATGCGCTGCTTGCTCTGGAGTCGTCTGCACGAACATTGGAGTGTGCGCTTCGACTATGAAGCCAGTCGGCGGCGGCGGCGTTCGTTTCAAATGGAGCCGAGCCCCTTACAACGGGGGGGCAGGCAACCCTCCACACACGTCCCGCGGAGCTGTGGCCGCGGCCACAGCGTCGGCGCGCAGCCGGCGCAGCGCGGCGCGTCATTTGGGGCGACGCGGGGCGAGGGCGGGGCAGGGGAAGGGGCGGGGGCGGGGGCGGCGCGGTTTAACTCGCGGGCGAGTCCATCCCTCGGCTGTATTACGGGGCGCGGGCTGCGGCGGCGGCGGCGGCGCCGGACACGTGAATAGATGGCGGGCGGCGGCGCGCGGGCCGGGCTGGCCTGGGCTGGGCCGGGCCGGGCGTCACAGCTGCAGTTGGGCCTTCCCCTCCCCTCCGCGCCCCGCCCAGGCGCTGAGCCGCGCCTCGACACGAAATGGGACGCGACGGATGCGGGCGGAACTCCCCTCGCCAGAACCCCCCCCCCCCCCGCCTCTTCCTCGGCGAGAGGCGAGAGGCGGCCGTCAGTGGAAGAAAGGACGGGGCTGGTGAATAGCCCACAGGCGGTTTAGGATCACTCCAACCGTTTGTTTACGAGCTAGATTGGGTTGGAATGAATTGTGTGGATGCTCAAGAGATGAGATCACGCAGGATGACTTCTTGTGTCACAGAGTATCCAACCTTGTATTGATATACCCTTGACCCTTTAATTTTGTCTAGTGAGAATGAGGCTTAAATGAAACTTACATTTTACTTTTTCGCATACTACTAACGTAGTATATAGAGTTTTCTGTAATTCTGCAGTGAAAAGGGGCGATTTTTGAACAAAAATTAAAATCACATACACACACACAACCCACAAAATAAAATTTTGTGGGTCCCTCTCGACAAAGTGGAAGTTTCTTGTTCCAGTATATAGGAGTCGCAATGCATAAAGTAGTCAGAATACGCATTTTGCGGATCCTTGATTCAAAAACATTGGTCGGAAAAATGTCTGTCTGTCTGTCTGTCTGTGTCTTTCACTAGCGACTAATTTTTTTCATAAAATTCACACACACGTATTGATGATGGAAATATACAGAAATAAAGAGTATTGATGCATATTGATATCAAATGTGTCTTATTTGGAAATATTGATTGATTTGTAATTTCATCAGTAAATTCGTGGAAATCTCACATCTCTAATAGTTTAGTTTAAATTTATCGCTCGATTATTAAGTTTTCATTCATACAAGTATTAATTTCGTTAGTAATACGTATTTTTATGACTTTTGTTTTATTACTGCACTTCGTTGACTTGTTACAACGTACTTACTAGCTTTTGGTTTTTCTTGCATGTCATGTTTTGTGATAATTGTAGATGTACGCATTTCCACTTTATCTGAGTTTATTTTGTTTCAGGTAAGTGGTCTGATGAATATACTGATGTAAGGCTGTCCTTTTACGTAAGTACTAAAAACAATATTTCCGTGATATTCGTTGGACTGAGTAACATGAAAGCCCGTTTATATTCTACTAATTCTTTTAACTCGTTTATATAGATTTTGGAGAATATATTTACTTCTTTTAAATCCATACACTACTCTGCCCAAAGACTTTTTTTGTATTGAAATTTTGAGATTTGAGAGGGAATGATAGGGAATAATTACACCGGTACAAGAAACGTGAAAGAAGCCAAACAAATTGGTTTTGTTAGTTTCAGAATTGTTTCCTTGCTTCTTACATGCAGTTTTAAGAGGGAAAAGTGATTTGTGGTAATGAGTAAGGAAGTAATTTGAAGGCGCTGTTTGGCATCTGCTCTCGCCTGTGCGAGAATCCAACCCTATCGCTTTAGCGCAATCATTATGCTCTTGACACTTGCCGTGAAGTCGGAGTCAGTGGCGTAGCTAGGGTAGGGGCGGCAGGGAGGACGGCTTGCCCTGGCATGACACCAATTAAATTATTTTATTATTGGAATAAGATAATTTAAATTATTTACCTAAAAAATTATAATTATAGTTAGTTTTCTTAGTTTTAGTAGTTTGAAAATTTTATTGTTGGCATTATAGATTTTTATAGGTTTAGTTAAAAATTATTTATATTTAATTAGTATACTTTTAAATCATAAGCGTAGATTATGATTTAATTACAATTATATTGCAATTATTCTTAATTACGTGGAATGATTTAATCTATTATAAATAACTATCATGTGCAAATATATTTGTATTTCTAATAAAATAATGTACAATCAGTGCAACAATAGATATTTTTATACTTAATTTAAGGGGGGTGACACCATTAGCTTCGCCGCAGGTGACACCAACTGAAGCTACGCCACTGGTTGGAGTGTTGGCGGTAGTTTGCGCGGAAGATTACTCGATTTCACAATGGGCTTCTCCTGTGATGTGGGCCGGCGGAGCTTTGATTGTGTTGACCGAGGAACTCGGCGCTGGGGCGACTCAGGGCGATGGCGTAAGCAATTGCGGTCGGGCCTCTCTGCGGCGGCGGCGCTGGCCAGCCAAGGAAGCAAAGGGGCGACGCCGGCAGCTAGAACGCCAGAATATTGGTGGTGGTCATATTAATCAATAGAGACTGGACTTTTATGTAATTACTTGTTTTTTGCTCTTTCTACATTACCGTTCTCAAAATTGTAATCTTGTCAAATCATCGCCCTCCTAACACAATATCCAACTTTTTCGTTACATATTTAGTACTAGTATTAAATATTTTACATATTTTGCTGTTTTTACAACATATTTTCTTATTCTATCAATTTTCTTGAAATTTAGAAGTATTTTAAAAAAAATAGCATTTCCCCCCTACATTATTGGTTAAATCTAGGTGTCAAAAGTATAATTGACAACGCGCTTTGTGACCTGTAATTTTAATTTCCAAGAAAATTTGCAAAGTTCTGGACTACAATAGATGAAGCTTTTACTACTGACGAGAAAGTGGTATGATGCAAAGTGTGCATCAACTCTGTGCATGCTCTCCAACATGTTTTTAAAACGTTTACATTAATTTTAAAATTTATTTAGGACATTGTTTCTCAATCGTAATTTCAGTTCTACGTAAGTGTGTCTTTAATCAGAGAATTTTAATATTACATATTATATCCGATTTTACATATTTATTACATACTCTTACCGTTTTCATTACATATATTATGTACATATTTTGATGTTTAATACTACATATTTTTCCGGTCTCTATTAATCAAAGATGGAGCCACTGGATGCAAAAGACAATGACTAGGGTGTCTCGCACGGGATGAGACTTCGATGCCCGTATTTTCAAAACATCTGTGTTTCTATTTTTTTAAAATGATGTTTTATACTGTGATATCTGAATAGAATCTGTCACTTGAGCACTATCATTGTGCTCGATGTTTTGTTCGTGAATGAAAAATGTCCGTAATCACAATGTTGTAAAAGATAAAATATGAAATAATAACTTATGTTTACTGTACCATGGTCTGTTTACTGGTACGTGTTCGAATCACACGAACGCGATTTGCACTTCATCGAGCAGACTCTCCTTTGCCCGAGATGAACGTGGTGTCCCGGCATTTTCTTAGTTTTTCCTCGTATTCCGCACACGGAGAAGCGTTTTTTAAAAGTATGTTTTCAGTTACATTTTAATTGTAAATGTATGTATACAGCCACTGTCAAATTAAATTTTGTTGCACGCTACATAAATGCTGGGACAATACAAACCCATCTTTAAAACACGGATGGATTTTAGTCGATTCGTTAATAACATCGATATTGTAATTTTGAACATCGATCTTTGGCATCATGGATGTATTGTCGATGTCGCATCACTAGTGTCTGTGTGCGTAGTAGGAGCATGTATCGGAAGGGCAGTGGATAGCGACATAGCCTTCGACAGTCTCAGTCAATGTGAACCAATTTACAAGCGGCGTGAATAATTAATAATAATAATAATAATAATAATAATAATTTTATTCCCATCTTGTTTTACATAGGTAATTTACACTGCATTTTCTAGGAATTACTAACCATCGATAACCAGTTGTGATGGTTAGCAACGCACATTTTCTAATTTAAAGGCTTAATTTACACATAATTTAATAATACCTTAATTTACACAATCAACCGATTTTTTTTTACACAGTCGGAGACAACAGTTAGTTGACACAATTCTAATGCAATATTTCTGATAATTTGTTTACATGATTGTCATCATGTTTTAGAATCCAAATTTTTATCTTGCCTTTGAAAATGTTCAAGTATTTACTGTTTTTCGATGTCATCGGTATTTGATTATTTTTAAGATTGGACGCGTGCAGCGGTGGCGAGTGAAACGGAAGAGCTGCCGCGTGCAGAAAGGCGCTTCGCGAATGCTTTCCGTGGAGAAGCAGCTGCTGTCGCAGGGCACACTGTCTCCGAGGGGCTGGTGCAGCGGTAGAGGGGGGGGGCGTCATCTAAGACGGCGCCGTCGGGCGCACTCGACCTAATCAGGGTGGACGCGATGCACCAACTTTACGAGGGCGCCGCAGTTACGGTCTTGTCCGGAAATGACGTCTGCCCGCCGCCCACGCAGGCAGCCCCGCGCTCAAAGGCGGCGAGGCGGACGCCCCGACCGCCCTCGGGCCTCGCCGCGCTCCTTGCTGCCTCACCCACTCGCCGCCTTTTATCTAAACTACGTGCAAACCTTTCAACCGAACGTACAATTTTTGAAATTATACGTAGTTGCGACGTAATATTAATCTTTTAGAAATCAATTTTGCATTTTCACGAATCGAGTGTACATCATCTGAGTGCTGAATTGATTCTGGACAGCAATATCCACGCTTTTATAAACTGCTCAACCTGTTCAAAAGATATATCACATATTATGTTAGTTTCACACGCTTTTAACTCCATACACACAGCACGCTTTGTCCATGTAAACTCAAAGCCTTGCGAGTTTCACACGTATATCTTGATTTCTGGGGGTACTTTTCATGAAGTCTCAAACATTTCTCAAAAATTGCCACAAACTTTTATATTAAACTTTTTTATTCAGATAGCGTACATTTGATTTAAAAATGGCACAGATCTAATTTTCATTGAAATCTCTGAATTTTTGAAAATTGCAATACTTCAAAAAAATTCGACGAGTTCCTACAACTTAAACGTTGAAGAAGATTGGATTTTTTTCTGGTTCCACAATGCCCTGCAAATTCCAAATTAACCTTGTAATTTTGGGGTTATTTTACATGAAACCCCAACGGATTTTCAAAATGTTTCACAAAAATGGCTCAAAAAACTTAATGTTGTCTGTTAAATGTTTGCTGGAATAAAGCAAAGTAGATTAGAATAAAAAAGCGCAAATCCAGTTTGCATCTCTGAAGTTTTGAAAATTATGAACTTAAACAATTTGGAATGATCTTATGCAATATTATTATTAAATACAAACATTGTATATTCTCAATTAAATGTATTCTTAAAAATTAAATGATATCATTCACAGATTCTCAAGATGTGTATTTTTCGGGTAAGTTTCAATGAAATCGGGGCAATTAAAAAAATATACCAAATTTCTCGAGAACGGGACTATATTTTACTTTCTCATCTGCGTACGCTGCAAAAGAGAATAATCTCTTCGCCTAACAGAAAACTGTGTAATTGAGGAACTTAATTCCTACACCGAGAATCATGATGCAGTGATGGAGCCAAGGGATACTATAGGCAAGTATGTAAAGTCACAGAGACGAGATAGACCTACGCGATATTCGGGTAGCGCGATAATACTCTTCACGGGGAATGGCCTCATAGGAGCGGTAGGTACTACGAAAGGTAGTAGTTGGTGTTTTAGGCACCAATAGATGGCATTTAGGAAGAGGTTGTGGCGAAACGAAGAGAGAAGTTCTAGAAAACGGGAAACTAACTTTTAGGGGAAGTCTGTACAATTTTGTAGCAGCACTACTTCAATTGCTGTAACGGCGTAAGAACGCAAACTTGTGGTGTTGCAATTGCACGTATTTTCTTGTAATTGCTAATGAAGAGATAATAATAATAAGAATACATAATAATAATAATAATGGCAAGAACGAACTAATTGAACCCAGCACAAGCTGCTGAGAATCACAAAAGAAATAATATTAATAATAATAATAATAATAATAATAATAATAATAATAACAACAACAACAACAACAACAAATGTCGCGCTTTTTATCTTTCTAAAATTAGCCGTCACACCCGGTATGTAAGCGATGTAATAATTGAAATTAGGAGTAAATTTCTAACCTTTTGAAAAAAGTCGATTTGAAATGAGTGAAAGATGTAATGTCCAAAGTTCAGTGATTGCGTTAGTAAATAAATCTATGATTTCAATACTAAAGGTATTACACTGATTCCAAAAAATTAAATTTTGCAATTTTCGGAAATTAAGAGAGTTCAATCAAAATTCGACTTGTGCCATTTTTATAAGCGTACTTTGCTTATTTGCAAAAACATTTTTTAAAAAACTGAAGCCATTTTTGAGAAATTTTTTGACTTTTGTTTGAGGCGTCATGTAATGAGCCACCAAATACCAAAATATTCCTTTTAAATTCTCAGGACCTCGAGTTCGGACACATCGATCGGCGAATATCGATGTTGGAGAAAATCGAATGAGCGGCGGGAGCGCTGTTTGTACACATACAGAGAGACAGACATGGTTTGAGGTAAATAATTTTTTGGTATCGAGGACCCAAACCTTGAATACTGATTACCCAACGTATTACAAGAAATACTTTATTGCATGTAGGAGCAAGATTTTTTGATCACAGGGCCCCAGGATATGTGTTTTCTATCGAAAATCGCCACTTTATGCTGTGGCATTACAATATTTTCTCTTTACTGTATAAGTATGTAATAGGGAGAAAGTGGAAAACGTCTGTTCCGGTTTCAGGGGTCCCCAAAACTTTGAAGTCCCATCAAAATCTTGAAATCGATTTGTGCACCATTACACCTCTTTCTGTACTACATATATGAAAAAATTAAAAGGAAAGGAGCTAGCAATATGGCTTAGTGTTAGATAACAAAGTACTACGATTAATAGTGGGGAGTTTCAACAACGTAAATTTCAAATTTGTGTTAGGTATAATAAATATTCATATAGTTCATTATTCATTTCATTCATTATTGTTTAATTTTGTAGCATGTTCTTATATTGTAACGGTGTGGAGAGTTAAAGTTATTTCATCTCCTTTGAATGTTATACTTTATTTCGTAGCCTCCTGTGGGTAAAAGATTACATTAGCATCGTAAAACTAGTGACGTACTGGACCCATTTTGTATATTAAGAAAAGGTATTGTTAAGGGAAGGCTATACTTTCATTGTAAAATGTTATAACAAAAAGATATGTTTGTACGAATATGTAACAGTACGTGTTACGTTCAATATCACCATTTGAACTACAGCAAAACTTGGATGCTATCCGTATCTTTTAACGTGTTTTTCCCTCATAAAGTCACAAAATGTATATAAAAACGTTATTCAGAGTCTGTATTAGTTTACCCCATTAGTTCAAGTTTTGATCGGGTCAATTTTACTACAAAAATATTATGTTTTATTCAATTAGATTGTTTGTATTGTTAATGTAACGAAATACTTGTTAGTAATGTAAATAATGAATAGAATCGTAAGTCGTTCCGTAATATTGCATAATTGCAGCCACATGTTTTATTTCTTCGTTAAAATTTCATTGTCAGCAATAATGTTGAGGTGGCTCTCGTACTGTACGATAACCAGAGAAGTCGATCTTCTCCGCTGCTGTCCTGCGTAAGGGCCTCCGCCGGCGCTCCGTGGCGCGACGGGGGCTGCGTTCGTAAAAGGCCTCGGCCGAGGGGGTTCCCCCTGAGGAAGCGCGACGCGATCACGTGCAGGGCCTCTCGGGTGATCGTGGTTTTATTGACGGGACGTAAAATGCCTCCGCTTTGTGGGGGGCGGCTGCCTCCGCGCGCGCGCTGCTCTGTCGGGTGCGGGACCTCCCCGCCCCGCTTGCCTTCCGAGCACATTTGATCCGTGAAACTTGTTAAGAAGGCTGGCATTTCCCTGACAATACTTGCCTAAATTTAATTAAAATTAATTTGTTTTATTTGCTTTAACGTTTTTTCATCAAAATTATCGGAATAATAATACTAGAGTAGTAGTTCTTAAATAAAGATCGTGAGCTTGCAGATACATTGGTACTGGATAAATATCGTATTGCTTTATCTTCAGTGAGTCCGTGAATTAATAAAATATCGCATTATTTTTCAAATTGCTTGTACTCTTAAGTATGTGAAATGTGCATTCTCTTGTTACCTTGTGTAAATATGTCACACGGTAAATGCAATTCCATAAATAATTTTTAAAATGAAATAATGTTGTCAGGAAAATACAGTTTGATGATTCCTTTAAAATTTGATTCAGGAAAATTGAGGGTTGGCAGTGTCCTAATTCCAAAAGTGTTCCTAAGTTCTCAGGGCCTTCGATTGGAAAGAGGCTCCAAGATTCAGCATTCAAGCTTTTGTTCAGGCAAATCTTGCGAACGAAACACCGATCGAACAATTATTTTATAACTCTCTAAAGTTCTTAAGAGCGGGATTTGTTTTGCGCCTCGCCGAGCGCTCTCAGTCGCCTGTAAGAATGCGCGTCTCTACGAGTGCGGGATCGCCGTGTATTACGAAGTTTTCGAGCAAACTTTGCTTATGTTTGTATCCCCACTAATAGCAGAATCTGGAGAGCTGCAGGAAGAAAGAAAGAAAACATTTTTTTTCCCTTCTACTTCCCTCACTCAAACTCAGCATCTTGTCGGATGTTTCTGGGAGACTTTATTCGTCGGCTTCTTCTCGAAACCTCGTCGCCCTGCCGCCCTCTGATCTTCAGATGTTTCCGCTCCCCCCCTCTCCTTCCTCTTGCGTCACTTGCCGTCCCGAAACTAACAAAGTTGTTAAGAAGCGAAGACACTTAACTCGGCCCGTTTCGGGCCGCCTCTTTTCGTTGTTCGGACTTGGCCGGAAAGATAAGAAGTCATTCTGTCGATAACAACATCGGAAAAGACGTTTCCACCTTCGTCTTTTTATTTCGGAGACCTACCTTCTTCTCCCTTTGACTTTCCCTCCTCTAAGACCCTCTCGTAAACTTTATTGTTTTTCATTTATTCGCGGCAAGAGGCACGAAGACAACGGACGGTTGCGCGTTTGAAATGCTTTCAATTATTGCGGCGATTGTAGAAGTTTCGCGACGACTGGAGCGTTTTGTTTTTAGCTGAAATATCTCGGACAAGATATCGCTTAATGGAGTTCTTGCACGGAGTCTTTAGAAGCGGGTGGAAGGAACGGGAAGTTATCGTTTCATTTGTGAAGTTGCTCGCTGCTTCTCCGACTTCTCCGCAGCCTCCGCTTCCGCATCCACGCGACTTTCGAGACGCATATTCTTGTAATAACGTTTGTGGTTTTAATCCTCGCGGCAGTAGCTGCAGACGCGCCGAAACGCGCGGCCTGGCTCCCGGAAGATGAAGAGCGGGCGGAAGCCTCGCGATTTCCTTCAGAGAGAAACGGTTTTGTAGCGCGTTTGCCGCCATATTTAGTCTCAAAACATTAATCCTCCCCTCGGCGACGGTTTGCGCCTGCGCAAAAAAAAAAAACGACCTTCTTAATATAAGTCCTCGGGAATACGCCCGCGACTGCTCCGAGAGTCGCCCCGTAAAAAGGCCGAGTGCGCTTTTCTCGCTGCTGGAACCGGCACTTTTGATGCCCCGCGGGGGGTTATCATTCCATTTTCCCTCTCGTGTGCGCCGCCGCCGGGTCGGGCCGGGACGGGCCAAGAGGAGGATGGAGTGGAGCCCGCTTTCATTTGTATCAAGTCGGAAGACCGCTCTGTGTATTCAAATGCGTTTCGCGTTAGCGTCGCTGGCTGGCTTTTTCGCCCGGCGCGGCGCTGCGCGACGCGGCGCGCGGCGTCTCGCGTCGTATTTTTGCGGCGCGCCGCGCGTCGGGTCGCAGTTGTCTCCCCCTCTCCCCCTCCCGCGCGGGCCGGCGCAGGCAACTAGGCGTTTTGCGACGCGCGATATCTCATTATGCGCTTTTGAATGCGAGGCATTGGAGGGTGTTCTGAACGATTCCAGCTGACTGCGTCTAATGTTCTCCTCTCCATTTTGCTAACTTATCTCTAGATTCAATCGGGGAAAATAAGCACCTGTGAGGTAATTTTGTGAAGTGTTGTTTAGAGAATTTTTTAATAGTAACGTTTGGTATGGGGAAATTTAATTATGTTAACGTATGTAAATTGAATATTTTTGCTCATTACTGTTCTTCTCATTGTTAGAAACACTTAAAAATTGGACTATATACGTTTTCTGTTATCCACTATGCACTGACGAAGTTTCATTAAAATCCGAGCACCTGCCATGATGAGTGTAGCGAGTAAACACTCTGAAGAAAACACTGCGAGTTATACAGTTGTGTTGGGCATATAAATGCGTATGTGAGAATTTTATATAATTAGCCTATTTTAAAAAAAATTGCAAAATAGAACATTTTGAGCGTTTTTCTGTAAACGTCATTATATGATCTCCACAAAGCTTTTTTTGGATGTTGGAAGCATCTCACTTTCACTGTGGCCTTTCTTGTCTCCCCTTGAAGATCTCGTGGGTAACGATTTCCGAGAACCCAATGAACGTCTTGGCGAATAAAACCTCAAGTGGAGAATCCTCATTGCGAGTGAAGCCGAGAGGCAGGAGGAGGAGGAGCTGTTCCCGATCGGCGCGCGGGGCGCGGCCCCGCAGCAGCCCTCCGCCTCCGCGCGGCCGAGTGGCCAGGCCCTGAAAGCGAAGCCGTGTCCCGCCCGTCCTAATTAAAAGGCGCCGCCCGCGCCGCCAGCGCCGCTTGGCGTTTGTTTGCGATGCGCGCCGGGAAGCAGCCACCTGCCCGCCCACGCCGCCCGCGCCCGCCGCGGCGCGCCGCCCGCCTTGGCGACGGCACGTGCCCCGGGCCCGGAGGCTGCGCAGGCCTCCGCTACACGGGCGTGGCTAGCCTCTCCAGGCGGCCGCTTTGTGGAAAGAGACAAGAGAGACACACAACGTATTCGAAACTAAATGCTCAATAAACAGTACTTACGGCTCTTAAGGTATTGAATTGAATTGAATTACCTTATTTCACATGGCGAGACTCGGGCCATGAGGCCTGCTCTTCCGTCTGACCACGCAAATTTCGCTACGCTCCTTTCACCAACTAGTGGAGAAAGAAGGTATTCCATGGGCGACGAAACAGGCGATTTTTAATTGAGCTCAGAGACTTCATTTAGGCTTGAGGATCTTTTACATGCAGTAAATCTACTAACATGGGACAGCCGGCTTTACTTCCCCTCCGAAGGAAGGCATACGAAGGATTTTTTCGCCCCTAAAAATCCATGGCTTCGATCGGGTGTGAGCCTGCGAACTTGGGTATAACAGTACGATACTCTAACCGTTACCTCATCGCCGCCACAAGGTAAGGAAACTGGCTTCTCGAAAGAAAATGGTTAGAGTGAAAATTCTAAAATTTCTGTATTTACAAAGAAATTAAATATTTTTAACTGGCTTTTTTCTTGGTTCAACGAGATAAAGTTCGTTCGTAGCCAGAAAAAATTGGAATCGTCCACGGACAACTCTGTTGAAGATAAGTAGGAATAAAACTGATGCTCATTTGGTTATACTCCCGCGAGGTTAAAGTAGTGAAAAGTGAATGAATCATCTAGCAATGAATCAGCTGTTTACTGTGACAAACATTTTTTATATGAGGTCCCATAAAACTTAGAAATCCAAATTAGTATTTATGTTTCATTACATATTATTAAATTCCAATGAGTGTATTTAAATCCTGTTCGATATTAAGTGGGGTTTATTAGATATTATCTTGTTGTATTATATTAAATTATTTTGTATAATGAATTACGAAAATTGAACTTGGTGAGTTTAGATTTTATTATCCTCTAGTATGGTATTACACCATGATATCCGACCTCCGGATAGGACAATGTAACTGACTCCTGAGCAATACCAGCTCATTTGCCATGGTAATCGGCTTAGCGGCCGCCGACGCTGAGTTTCAAGCGCGACGTGAATAGCCCTCGTCGTCTGCTCAAATGCTGTTCAAATAAAGTCCACTTGACATTTTTCAGTAGCGTGGTATTCATTAAGTACAATAGTCACTATATTTCAGATAAAAATCGCTTACTGCTGTTCAGGACAATCATAATCGAATGTGTTATGCTTTTCATCCAGCAGTGTAATGTAATACCCACGTGGAAGGCGTTCACAAGTTGCTATAATTTTGTTAGTTTACTGCCTAGAAACTGATCGGAGAAAAAAAAGAATCGAACGTTTCTGTACTAATGTACAAGTGTGAATGAACAATTCATACAATAATAATTTCTCAAAATGATATTGTTTTTTTTTAAATAAAATCTTAAAGTAGAGTAGAATTCAATCCATTAATTGAGAAGAAGCTTACTTACGTTTCTGAAGAATAATTACTACGTAGCAGAAGCCTCAGCACGTGCGAAGCAAGGAAATTTTCCGCTGTTTAATAATAATTGCTAAATCTTGCAATGTCACTTTTAAAAATTGCTCATGCTAAACTGAAAAGACTTGTGACATTTCCTGAGTCGTGTTTTTTTTCCTACCGGGAATGACTGTGCAACAGCATAACGTTTTCGTTTGAAATAATATATGACGTTTTTTTCCCGTTTCACTCCTCGTATACAATCAATGTAAATTCTAAACTCTTTCACACAACTCATAGTGAAGTTTCTACTCGGCATTCATTTATGTGTTGTATGAATACGATGACCCTGCAACGAACATATTAACCACACATGTGGTTAATATGTTCGTTGACTATTGCTTTGAAAATCGAGTCAATATGTCAAGTGAAATTTATTTCCCGCAAATTAAACAATGGTTCATCCTATCAAATTTGGAAATGGCAATTGCATTACGATGAAATTTTCCCAAAGAATACTCCACATAAAGACGTTGAGGAAAATAATAATAAAAATAATAATAATAATAATTATTATTATTATAATCTTATCATTGATTCTTTTTATCTTCAGTAATAAAACCACTAAATTTTAATGTCTTAAAAACAATAGAATGAACGCTTCTCTTCCGTCATTTGTTCATTACGTAGTTTTCAAGATCTACTACATTCCGTGTAGTTTGTTATGTCGTGATCTTTTGGTTTCGAGAGTTGGAATAGATCTGCCGAAACAATGTTTCATAGCGATTTTTTTAAGTTCAAAGATAAATGAGCGTTTTTAAATGAAAAGATTAGTCAACGTATATAAACTCAATATCCATAAATCTCTAACATGTGTCTTTACAAAATATTTTCAGTCATTATAATTATGTGATGCATTACATTTTTTACATTCTCGGCTTACTATATACTTACGTAAGAAATAGAATGAGAATGTATTGTAGTGCTGTGGCAAAAATCAGTGCCTTTTTTACAGAATAAACTCTAATTTTGGGGCTCTGGTAATGAAAAAGGGGAGAAATCGTATTCCTTTCGTAGTAAACTACTTCCTCTCACCCGTTTTGCAGTGAGAATTCAGTTTTGCGGGTCCTTGATACCGAGTAATTAATCGACGACAAAATGTCTGGGTGTGGTCAACCCTAGCTCCTAAACCGTTCAGACATTTTTCTCAAAAATTGATATTCCTCGATCGATCTGGACGAACTATTTTGTGTTTGAAACGTATATTTTGAATTATACTGATCTTCAACATTTTTATAATGTTCTAGAAAATATTTAAAAAGTTAATGTTTAAATTTTTTAAAACGGCTCTATTTCTTTAAACAAAATTATTCTCCTGAGATAGAGCAATGGACGTAATAATGATTCTATTTTTCCAGAAAATGTTAACCTCTTTTATTTCATTAGTCTTAGAACAAAAGTAGTGAACGATATGAAACTATATTTTGGGGGCTTACTGTTTTTCGTATAGTACGAATTGCCTCTTATAACTATTCTACAACTCTTCCTTTTGAGCGATAGAATCGTAAGAGTTCAAGTAGTAATAATAAAGTTTCTTATAAAAAAACATATCGTTCGTGAAGTTCGGCAAATAAAGACATCGCCTTATTAATGGCATTCTCTTTTAATTCCTTTAAAACTTTCTCACATAGAGCTTCCCAAAATATTCGAAACTCCACTAAAATGCGAGGGAGGGATGAAGCATACAGATTGTTGAGTTAGATTGGAATATATTGATTCAAGTCAATTCTTCCACCAAAGGTGTGTCGTCGCTCTTTGCTCTTTGTTATTTTCGCGCAAGCCTCTTTCGATAAGTCCGCGCCGAGCGTACTCTCTAAGAGCAGCCTAGCTCCGCTGTCTGCCCCTAAATGCGATTGGACGACGGCCGGTGGGCGGCGCAGAGCATTTTCTGGCGACGTGTGTGTGTGTGGGGGGGGGGGGGGCTTCAATCCTCCTCTACCTCCACGCACCCGATCTTGTGGATTCATTTCGTTCGAATTAATTGACTCCCAGACGGCTCGTATTCATTTGCCATTCCCAACTCCCCGTAATTGCGAGAAATTTCTCTTATTGCATGCCGCTCGTATCATACACTGCTCTTCGTAATCCTACTTGCCTCGCATTTTTAACGGACCATTTGGAATAACAGTCCAGCGAACTTGCACGACGTGGTCATTTGGAATTGTGATGTGTTCATTCCATTCGTTTTGTTTTAATTTTGTTGGTATTGAGATAGTTTGTCAAATGTTGCAAATGGGTTGAGGATAATTTATTGGATTAAGCGATGTTCTGTCGTATCAATTATTGTATGTTATTATTCGCATGATTTTCTGAAAGCGATGAATTACGAGAGTGTTATAGAAAATTCTCTCAACGTTACCTTTCTTGATTACATTTTGGAAACGCGCCGAATAATTGTTCCAAAAAATTGTGGTAAAATAATAAAAATACTTAAAAACAAACCAACAAACAACATTGAAACCACCAAGAAAAAGCAATATACTTATTGAGTCATTACCATGAAATTTTCCTACATTCTAAGGAATGATAGACCTTGACTTTCTATTCTGTTTTTTAATATTAATCATACATTTTCAATCTAAAACGTTGGCATTAACGAGCCCCAGCTATCAAACAACATTCAGATACATCTCTTTTGGAGTCCAAGAATGGAAACGCTGCGATATAATTCGAATTATTTTCTGTTTCTTTAATTTTGCATTTATTTTCTGACATGTTGTTTTAATAGAATATTCATTGCTTAGTTAGGTCGCGTTGATTTGTTATGTTTTACTGCTTTAAAACGACGTACTGCAATGCAAACAAAATTTTGCCAGTGAAAAAGAAAATAGCGTTCTGAGAGCATTGCCGGGCGCAAAGAATACTTGACTCAATTGGTGTTGTGAGGGGAGTCGCATACTGACTGCGCAGCCCTTTGCATACCCCGTCTCTTCACATCGAATTCACTAAGCAGCTTCGGATACGGTGTAGAACTGAGTAACTAATTATCTTTCTGCCTCCTTGAATTTTAAGCGGTGGTCACGGTGGAGCCGATTTAGTTCGAAATTTCGGTCGGTCCTTTTGTGCGACGTTACAGTTTCGTTCGAACACTTAATGAATAACGGAAATGGTCAGAGTGAAACCAAACGATCTCTTCCGATAGCATGCAAAAATATTGGATGTCTAACGAAGATCTGCTTCGTTTGGTTTTGTCGTCCGACATCGGGTGACCGAAAGTTCTGCCAAAATCTGTTCCACTACGCTTTGAGGTCAATCCAAATCGTTTGCGTGAATGACCCAGAGCATGAGCCCAATTCAGTTGCGCTTCGAGCGCCGTGGACAGTCAGCGGCAGCAAAGAGTGCGCCCTCCGCCTGCAGCGGGCCGCGACGGCGGGTCGCGGGATCGCTCCCCGGCGAGGCCGCGATCGACTCATCGTCCTTTAAGCGGCGCTGCAGCAGGAGCGGCGGCGGCGGTGGCGACTGCGCCCTCGGCGGGGAAATGCGGCTGCGGTCGCGGGACAATGGGGCAGATAAATAATTCATTCGGATTCGCCAAAAACAATTACCAAAACACACACGCACGCACACACACAGAGCGGTGTGGCTGGCTGGCTGGCCGGGGCGAGCGCAGTGCGCGGCGTGCACCCCCGCGGCCGGCGCGCGAACTCATCAGCTGCGCGGGAGCTGTAAACAACCGCTGTGCGCTGCTATCCGGTTTTAAACGGGTTAGTTTTGTTACACTTGCGAATGGAATGTCGCGCCGGAAGTCATTCTTGTGGGAGGGGTGATCTTTTTGATAGAGACAAAGCCAGTAGCGAGTTTGTTTCTTTTACAATAACTGGCGGTAGTTGATTTCGTGTGCCATTTGATGAGAGTAAATCGAAAATATTGCTTCCATTGTTCTCTTTTGTTCTTCTACACACACACACTCTCTCTCACGTTCAGTTGTTGCTCTACCACACATGCCGGGAGACCAGTCGGAAGTTTAGAGCTTGTCCCGGCTGCGACGGTACCACGCTGGTGGGAGATACCTGGTTGTGAAAACCTCGAAAGCCGGCGGGTAGGTCGGTGCCGGATCTCTTCATTCAGCGTGGAAAGGCCGACACCTCCGGCGTATACCGACTGCATCCCGCAATCAAGTTTTAGAACGCTATTCACCTGCCTCCCCAAAATCGCACGGCCCGACAGCATCGGATCCGTTTTCACCTTAGTATAAGAATTGATTTTTACCTGTCCCGTGGTCTGCTGATTGATCGATGTTAATTGAAACATCTGCATGTCCTTTCACACCACTGCCAACGTTAAAAACCAAGACTTAGAAGTTTGAGGAAACAAAACTTGAAATCTCCTATCCACCAGCCAATCGGAGGGACCTCTCCGCCAATCACGGCGCACCTGCCCCACCCGAGCGCCCAGGCAGAACAGCATATAATACTGGACGCATACAATGTCATGTCACTGCCCTGAGGAAGCCTGCGATATGGTAGGCGAAACGTCGGCCTCTCTGCCAACGACGCGGCGTCACACGGACAGCGGAGAAGTTATGAACTCGAGCCGCGGAAGCTTACGTGTACATCTCCTGTCAGGAGTAGCGTCTTACCTCGCTGACTTAACATACACAATTCCCAAGATTTTGCCATTTCACCCGTGTTCGAGGTTTTCCCTGGCCTGGTGCGAGAACATCTCTTTGCGCTACTTATAAGTGCAAACACAACTAAAATGTTTACTTCTACCGGATGAACGAAACAGGATTGAGTGGGGGCTATTCTTTCTCAGTTAAGGAAAAGTGAAAGGTGAATAGCTGGGAAGCGGTGGTTAGGGAAAACTTACTGGGGATGCAGCCGGGCGATTCCCGTAGCGAATTGTTCGGGAGTTGGCCTCGCCAGCCCGCCCTCTGCCCAACGCCCCGTCCTGTCCGCAGAAGTCTTCGTAGCCCCGGCACGCGAGCGCCGAAGCCGCCTCAAGGATTTCTTTTACGCCGCCCCTACTCCCCCGCGCCCCGCCCCGCCACGCCCCGCCACGCCACCCCTCACTGCAATCGAAGCCAGCGCCAGCGACGACCCACCAGGCCGCGAAGCGAAGGAAGAGTCGGTTGCGCCAGCAGTAGTTGCACTTATCCTCATTTTTATTTCGTCTTCAAATGTTGGAGTGCAGAAATTTGCATTTTGTTGAGGATGCTTCTTGGAATAACAATGGGCAGTTTTTCTTTACTTCTTTTAAATAACGGTATGGTTAACGTTTAAACTTTACTTTTTTAAATTATTAAAGTAACCAGATTGAATGAAAATAATGTGAATTACAGATATCTCAGATCTCAATGTTCATGCAAACTTTGGCAATTTGGATCTACCCCTGTGACGTATGAAGCAAGAAAATAAATTGTTTTATGTTCTGAGAATTAGCAGGAAAAAGGGAAATGATATGAAACTCTCGAGTAAAGATGATCTACAACAGAACCGAAAGACAAATATAGCTGGTGTTAGCTACGCTGAAACATGACAGGGAAATTACTGGGTTTCATGAGTTTGGTGATTGAGGCAGGAGGCAGTAGAATGTTTTTTACTCATTTTAAAATTTCGAAATTTTGTTAATTGCTTTGAATATACACTTTTTTTAAAAATTTGCAAGTTGAAAGCAAAGGACAAAAATTAAAAACGTTAGAAAATTTTGAAAAAAATAAAATTAGTGAAAAATATTTCTACTTCTTGCCTCAATAATCAAACTAGTATATAACATGGGGTCTACCATGCACCTCCTGTGTAAATATTACAACAAATTAATGAAAGACCCGACTTTTATAAAAGTTATATTCATGTAAGATACCGTATGACGGTGGCAATTTACGATTTCGATTTTTGGAGTGTAAGTCACGCGCCTCTTGGGCAAATGAAAGAAAAACAGAATTTTATAACGATTTTCAGAACGTTTTTATTAATAAAATACCCAAAGAGCAATTGTCATTGGAAACGAATATTTTAAAAGAGTGTTGATTTTGTGAATTATTATAATATCGATATTATTATAAAATTGACGTGTAAAATATTAAAATGGTGGTTTTCGTAGTTTTTAATTTCAGTTAGTTCAAATCAAATACGAATCGCTTTGAATCAGATTGACGCGTCTGCGGGAACATACCTACCAGTTCCAGTCAAAGAAACTAGTGATAAAAAGTGCAATACTTAAACATTGATGCGAAGAGAAGTAAACCAAGAGAAATAATTTGCGATGAGGAGCTTTATATTTCTTGTATACTGCTGGGAATGTCCAAACCAGTATTCTTTCATAGAAAGTGTGATTGAAGAGTGCAATTTTCGTCTGAAACAGTCCTTTGGATGTTGCAACTAAGTCATCATCATCAAGTTGCGCTAAAGTCATCATCATTCTCTTGCTCAGATCAATTAATTGTAGCTCTCTTTAAAATATATAACCACTTAAATGCGCATGTAAAACATTTCCACGTCGACGTAGATAAAATATGTCGGAATATTATCCATGCTTTATTGCTGATAGATTTGTTATCGAGGTTTTATTTGTATATTCATTCCGTCTACACATTTGTAGATTCCTCCCCGCGTTCGTGACTCTTCGTTTCTCCCGCCTGCCTCAACATGTAAATTAGCCCGCGGAGGTGTCTCGCGGCCGCGGACGCTCCCGCTTGGCGAGGGGAGGGGGCCGGGAAGCGCGCCATTAGCATTCGCGGAAGGCGCCCTGCGCGAGAGGGCGTTATCGCCGCCTGGCTGGCGATGCACCGCGCCCTCGCCCTCGCCCTCGCCCTCGGCCGCTTCCTCTTACCTCACGCGTGCGCGCCGCCGGAAGCAAAAAATAACACCAAAGTTGGCAGCCGGCGCCGCACCGCAGCCGCGCCGCGCCGCGCCGGCCGCCGCTGCGGCCTCTCCCTCGTGTGTGTGCGTGTAAAATACGACGACGCAGAAGTTTTCGCTACGGACTCGCCTCGCCGGCTGCCTGCACCGACGCCGCCGACGCCACTGCGCCGGCGCGATAGCACACGACCCGCCCGCCCCTCGCGACCGGGGTCGGAACTAATTTAATTAAAAGATGAAACTCGGCCTCTGAACCAGCGTTGCTCTTCTCTCGCGCTGGCGCCAGCACCGCTCCGCGCCGCCAGGCCCCTCTCCGCGTCCTGCCCCGCGCAGCTCCGCCCCGTCCCGCCCTTCCCGCCTTCCGCGCCCTGCCCCGCCCCGCCCCGCCCCGTCTCGTCCGTCCCGTCGCGTTCCGCCCCGTCCCCGCCCGTCCCGTCCCGCCCCGTCGCGTTCCGCCCCGCCGCGTTCCGCCCCGCCCGGCCCCGCCCCGTCCCGCCCCCGCCCCGCCCCACCCTCCCCACCCTGCCCCGCCGCGCCCCACGCTCCCCACCCGGTCCCGCCCCGCCCCGCTCCTCTCCACCTCCCTCCCGCCCCGCTCCTCTCCACCTCCCTCCCGCCCCGCACCGCTCCTCACCACCTCCCTCCCACCCCGCCCCACTCCTCTCCACCTCCCTCCCGCCCGCCCCATGCCCCTCTACGCCCCTCGCCTCCCCGCCCCATCCCCCTCTACGTCCCTCGCCTCCCCGCCCCGTCAACCTTCCTCCGTGACGCGTCACGCCACGCCACACCACACCATACCACACCCCTATGCTCCACGCCACGCCGCGTTGCTCCCCGCTAACCGCGGCCGTCCCGCCAGCAGCGTACCGCGCACGCCTCAACGCACGTGTCGGGCCACACAAACTCCGCCCAGCGCCGCCCCTGCCCCTGCCCCGGCCGGCCTTCCGGCGCTGTTGAAGTGGAGCGCCGGTATTTCAGCCGTGTTCATCAGCTGCTTCGCTCGCGCCCAATGTACGCGCAGCGCGTTCAACCGGCACTCCGTATCGCGCCGCTCCGCAGCGTGCATTACATCGCGTTGGAACGCCCGCTGGAGGGCAAGGGCGCGTTTTAATCGCCCTGGAGGGGCGTGGAAACTGTTTCTGTCTCGAGCACAAAATGTTCGTTTTAATGTTTCTCAAATAGAGCGAATTGTGTAGAATACCTGATAGCTTGTAAATGTTATTTGCATCTAGGGAAATGAATACGGATTTTAATCATGTTTAAGCACAACTGATTGTTTTCATCAGCAACAAATACACATTATAGGAATGCTATAAACGTTAGGTACTTCTAATAACTATTGAAAAGAAGGCTGATTTATAGTGTGTGAATCATTTTTACTTTTTCGACTTACTGCGTAAGAAGAGAAAGTATTGCACTCATGCGATGGAAATCGGCGATTTTTCGACGTACGAATTCTTTTGTGGTTGGGCACAGGTAAAGACAAAGTGGATAAATCGTCTTCCTACATATAATAAGTAGCTTCCTCTAACACGATATGAAGTAGAGAATCCACGTTTTGTGGGTCCTTGACACCGAACAATCGATTGACAGTAAAACGTCTGTCGAGAAATATCGAATTATTTACTGGTTGATTTTTATTTTATTTTAATTATTTATTTTTTGTTTCCTTACTTTACTTTCTTTTCCTATATTATAATGAAATTGCGTGATTCTATTATGTTGAAATCTATGTACAATGAGAAAGCGGACAACTATCTCACAAATAGTGAAAATGAAAATCAAAAGGTGCCATGCCAATCGACAAAATATATTTAACCGCAAGGTGTAGAATGTCTTTCATGGTTTGTAAGCATATCGTTCCAGGCTGAGAAATCCATTGGTCGAACACCATAATATTTTTAAAATTATCCGTATACACCATACATGGCAAGTCGTCAGGCATCATTGAATAGTCTAGCGGTACCAACCTGAACTTAGTAAGTAGTTGAAAAGACTAGTTACTGAATTTAGGGTAGGTTTAAAATATCTATGTGCGCAAGAATAAAATGTAGTAGAATTTTTTCAAATGTCACAAATTTACAATGGTCGAATACGGGCTTATTTTAGTTTCGAATAAAACTTTAAAAAATTGATATATAAATAGGATAAAATAATGAAAATATCTCTACTATGCTAATAAAAAAGCAAATTTTTCTGCATTGCTTAAAATTTTCGAAGAACGTCCTAAAATCATCTATCCCTCGCGACGTTACAAGAAAAAAGAGAGCCGTGAATATTCTGCGGACTTGACCATCGGTCGGCCGCTATGGCCGCGATATTTCATGCTCGGTTAAGTGCTTCGCTACGCTTCGCGGGGTATCGTGAAAGGTTCAATATCTGGGAGGCAGGAATTACAACCTCCGGTACGGGGCGCGAGGCGGCGCGGAACCACAGCGCAGCGCGACGGAAACAAACGGAAACGTATCCACGTGGAAATGACGCACATGCGAATCACGTGAAATGAAATGTGTGAAAAAGAATGAGCATTGAGAAATATTCAAATATTTAAAAGAACGAATGCTCTCTGGGCAACCTTAAAGCAGGCTGTGAGAGGAAATGGATGAGGGACGAGGAGTGATATTCGAAATTACAACTGGAAGAGGTGCATGAGAACATCAAATGATGCCATTGCAGTGCCTCGTGACCAGGAGGACGTAGGGCTCGAGGCCTGGAGGGGGCAGCATTTTCGACACTAGCCACACAGCTGGGTCGAATTCAGGTCCTACCTGGAGGAGAATTCTATCGGCCGGCTGCTCTGATCGGTAGTTTCCCGTGGCTTCTCCGATCAATCCCAGGTGAATGCCGGAGTAGTACTCTAACAAACGAGCCTCGGACCGCGCGCGTTCTTTCCTTCCTCTTACTTGTCCTATCTTCAGCCCTTGCACCTACACTTCCACATGACGGGAGACCGGTTAGAAGCTTTGGGCTTGTGCCAGTTGGGCGATACCCCGATGGTTGGGGAAAATCCCACTAGCCGACGGGAAGTTCGGCGTCTGATTTCACCATCCAGCGGAGGAAGATCACCGCCATCTCCCGAGAAAAACAAACACTACATTTACAGGACTAATAGTAGTTTACTCGCTCGGAGTCGCTATTCAATCAATTAATCGAAATTACAACAGATGTGTAACGAGCTTAGGCGTGGGACAGGAAGGCCGATGGGAGGCCTTCCCCCCCCCCCGACAATTTTACGAAGGGCCTCGTAAACCTACGTAATAAAACATTTTATTTCCGTAAATACTATCAATTCCTAATTTGGATATTTTATACGTAAGATTTAGAGAAAGGAATTTCCTTGATGCGGAAAATCAGGAACTTTTTTTAAAATTTAGAGATCATTACTTTCTATAATGAAAAAAGAAAATATGCCTTATGTAGCGAAAATAAAAATGTTCCAGAGGTTTGTTGCTATTTAACATTTGAATTTGATAAAGGCAGTTTCCCACTCTTCCTTGCCTATCAACCTTCTCAGGACCTTTTTATCGAAATCCTCAAGATTCTCAGGTCTCTACAGCGCAGCTCTGAGTTTGACACCTCATGTGCCGCATGCGATGAGCATCAGGCCGCATTTCATTTGTTTATTTTTAAAATAAGTAATATGTATAGAAAATAGAAAAGGGTACCAAGAGGGGACAGAGAAGCCCAGGAATGCCTTCCCCCCCCGTGTTTCCAGAGGCTATTCACGCCTATAGAGACGAGAAAAAATCGCTAAAGAAATAGAAATACGGGTAGAACACGAGAATGCGCTCCGATTTGACTCGTAATGTGGATGAGATACAGGAAAGGTAGACAGGAGATGTTCAGATCACCAGTGGAACGAATAGTAGACCAGAGATTTCAGACTGACAGAAAATCGTATCCTATTTAAATCTTGATTGAAAGACTGGAACTGCTAGAATCATTATACATGTCGCTTAGGAATGGGAAAAGACAGGGACAAATAGAGACCTCAACAAACAGTGATCCGCAGACTATTTTCACGCCTTCGATTTTTTTTCTGCATGTAGCCTACATGACGTTTTATGTGTAGATCACCTGGAAAATGTAATCTTTGTATGTTATTGAATAAGTCACATCAAATAATTCCAAAAGTTGATAATCCGTACACGGTATTTGAGTAGTAATTCCCTGTGCGCGAGTGCGTGTGTGCGGATCCGTCACTCACTATTAGACCACTTCGCCTGCAACCATCCAGACATTGTATGTGAAGTCATTCAACTCGTCTCGGTCTCCTGGTAGGGAACTGATAATTTGTTTTCGGATGCGGTCAGAATATTCTCAAAAATTTCCAAAAACGTGTTTTAGCGTTGCCATCTTGGTGAGTATGCCGCGAATTAAACCAACGCCACCGAAATAGATCTATGTAGGTGGCGTTGAATGCAATAAGTGAATCGCCGCGTGGCTGATTTCATTTAATTTGCAACTGTATTACGTAATTTTTAAAAACAAATTTGCGAAAACCTACGAACAGAATTGCTTTGGAATCTATTGAACTTGATGACTAATTCCTTGCGCGTTTACTATTGAGGTCGTTAGTCCCGTAAGTGTAGCGCATGTTTTTCATCGGGAGTAGCAGTGATCTTCCCTTGCTGGATGCGAGATCCGGCGTGGACCTACCGTCGACTAGCGGGGTTTTCCCCAATCAGGTATATCCCACCAGCGGGGCACCGCCCTAGCCGGGCCAAGCTATCAAGTACCCGACCGGCTTCCCGACATGTGTGGAAGTGTATTTCATAATAATGTGTGTGTAAGGGGTGAGGATAAGACAAGGAAGAGGAAGGAAAGATCGCGTGCACTCCTCCTCGTGGCACTTTGGTTAGGGTACTGCCCCGGCATTCGCCTGGTGTTAATCGGAGAAACAACGGAAAACTACCGATCAGAGCAGCCGGCCGCTAGAATTCTCCTCCAAACAGCGGCTGAATGCGTCCTAGGTGTGTAGGGAGTAGAAACCCTAGGCCCTCCCGATCAGAGGCAGTGCAGTGGCGTCCACTGACGGCCTGAGCCCGCTAAGCAGGAATCACTGTTTGAGGTGGAAGCTTCCTGCGGCGCTGGGGAGCGAGCGGGCCGGCGCGCCCACGCCGTTATTTGCATCGTAATGTGGCAGCGCCGCGGAGGGCGCGCGGGGCGGGGCGGGCGGGTACGGCGTGCGGGGGCGGGGCAGGACGGGGCGGAGCGGAGCGGGGCGGGGCCGGACGAGGTGGAGCGGGGCGGAGCGGGGGCGGGGCGGAGCGGAGCGGGGCCGGACGGGTGGAGCGGGGCGGGGAGGGCGGGGCGGGTGAGGCGGAGCGGGGCGGGGCGGGCCCGCCCGCGGCGCCGCCGGACGCTGGCAGCTCGCTCCGCGCTGGGCGGGCGCTGCTGAATCGCCCGGCGAGTGTGTGAGATCTCGAACGACGCGGCCTCCGCCGCCGCGTTTTTATTCGGGCTTTGGATGCGTCTGAATTATTCATCGCAATCTTGGAAAGTTTTATGGCGAGCGTCGGTCGTCGCGGTCAGATACGTGGATGGAAACGTCTCTCAAAGATATGTCGTGACGGAAGAGGCGAGACTTGTTGCTGCAAGACATTTCCGAGACTCGTGTCCGAGATGTGGAATCGTGGAGTAAATGGATGACTTCGGAGAGGAGAGAATATGTGAATTCTTTGAGGTACTCCAGCTTTTTATGAATCATATTTCTCTTTATTTTTTATCTCTGATGATCTGTTTTTTGTTTTTTAACCACCTTCGGACCACGAGAGACGATGATGTCTGTCTCAGTGTCAGTTTTTTAAGACAACGTCGGAATTATTTATTTGGGGGCGGAAGCATTTTGCTGTTGCCAAGTTTGCGGCTACAGCCTGAGAGGCACACACAGCACTTGGTAGAATCGCCACACTATCATGTACAAGGAGAGATTTGAACTTGCAACCCTTCAAGGTAATACAGCACTTTGACCTTCACAACCTCTACTACGTTCGCTAAAGACATTTGCTTTTTATTACTATTATTATTAATGTTATATTATTATTTTAAAATAATGTAATAATGATTTTCTTGAGGTCTGGTTTGGGTTTTTTGAACGAGCTAACAGTTTTCTTACTTTTGAAATTGGATTTTACCCTGCGTTAACAATTTCTCAGACCGTTTGCCTGAGTGTCGCCTTGCCCGGGAGGCTGTAAAGTATGATAGCTCGTTAACCCGTGCCAGGGGCCCCCCGGCCGCGTAAGAATTGCTCCACGGCGCAGCGCCTGCTGTGAAGCCGCCTTCCGTCGTCCAGGCGGCCGCTTAATGAGGATTCCTCGCCCAGCGCCTGATTGCCGGCCCTGCGTCCTGCGGGCGGCTGTTCCGGGAGACAACGGCCACCAGCGACACACGGGATGGGGAAGTGGCGCTCGACTTTACGGCTTGTAAGGAAGACAAGATTTAGAAACATTTCCGACGTTAGGTAATGATGTCTCTGCTCTTAAACGACGCAATAGGTAAGACTGCTTTGAAGAAATCTAATTGTATCTGCTGTCAGAATAATTGTAAAATAGTGCGATTGAACAGTTGGAAATATTCATTAAACAGGTGAATTTGAAGATAATGAAATGTGTATTAAATGTTTTATTCTCAAGCATTTTAAAACAATTACTTTGTTGTTAAAATTTGATTGTTGATAAAATATTAATTTTGTTTAACATTTTATGTCATTATAATCGACCAGTAAACTAATTCATCTTCGGTTTGCGTTAATGCTCGTACAGGTTTCTTAAAATAGATTTTTTAATTATGACCTCCGAATTTTTCAAGAAAAAGATAGAAGATGATATCATTTGTTCTTATGTATCGCGTTTCAAAATTCCATTATGTAAGTTATTTCAGTTGTTTAGAAGTTTCAAGTATTCTATTTCTTGTTGGGAAAGAGGTTCTGTTACAAAAGGTGCTTTGATGAGCAAAAATGTAATTCAGCAGTTGATTGCATTCTTCTCCTCTCAGTACTGAGTTTCAGTTTCTCGCCTTGCTACGTACATAAAAGAGAAAGTATTGTAATCGTGTGGCGAAATCGGCTTTTTTTCCTCGCAAGACTCTTATTGTCGGGCTCTGGTAACGAAACAAGAGATACTACAACTTTGCATAATTTCTCGCATTATTTCTTTAGTTGTTTCTTTTTTCACGGATAGAGCAAAGGACTTTTAAGAAATTGTGCAGGTGTCATTTTCGTTGAACTTTCTGAATATTTTAAAATTGCAGAAGGTATAAAAAATTTTAAAGGATACGTGCTGTTTGTAGCAACACTGGTTATAGAATGTAACGGCGGTATTAATCCGAAGAGTTGAAAAATGTATGATGTTACGCATGAAAAATGTACCGGTCTCATTATTGCATACCAGACTCATTCCGTTTTAATTTCTGGGCGACTGTCGTTGGCATTTTTGATGGAAAACGAGAGCGTTAAATATTTTGCGGCTCAAAGAGCGAGCGGGTGAGTCGCTTCGCTTTCCAATTGCTGCCCCAACGCACGAGCAAAATGTTCTCCATTCGCATATTGTTTCTCGCGCAAAGTCAAACAAAACAAAAACGAATGGAAATGCGCCGTTATAGCAAAACACTTCCTCTTCTTAGAGTTATTGTTCAACATTAACTCAGATATTTTAAAAATTGCATGGCATCATTTAAAGATCTAAAATTGCAGGAATTTATACAGAAAACATGATCTAAAGTTACAAACAGTTACATGCAAACAACATTTAATCAACAAACCATATGGTTGATTAATACTATAAAAGTTGGGACATACCTTAAAATTTCCATTAGCGAAGACGGGCGCTGAAAATTAGATAAGTGTGAGACATGATTGTGAAAAAGTTCGTGTCACCGCATGGAAAATATAAAACTAAAAAAAATTGTTGCATATCCTTCAGTATTAAGTGCTGAAACTAAAGATAAAGAAAAGTTTACACGTTCTGGAACAATACAGTCCCTATTCACTGCGAACCCAGAATTCAGCACGTTTCTGAAATTGTTTCGGAAATGTTTATATTGGAAATGAAATGCTTTTCTATTTACGTGTAGAACGTTACAGGGAAATATGCCAAAGCAATACAGAGTTGACACTTACGCTCTCATTACAGGGTCCCTATAACGAAAGAGTAAATAAATTCAGTTGCTAAATTCAGAAAAAATCTAACACGCGGTGTAGCCAGAATACATGTTTTGTATTGATACCGAAAAATCGAAAATCGGCAAACGTGTGTCTGACTGTGAACAACGCTAAAGGTCAAACTGTTCAGTCGATTTTCTCCAAAATTGATATTCCCAATCGATTAGGCTGATGTCGTGGATCCTTGAATTTTAAACCGATATTTTAATTTTGGGGATTACTTTTTTTACTTAACGAAAATTATCTGGACATATAAAACGTAAAATATAGTTTCTAGAATGGTTTTGGGTTTAAACGCAACGTAGAAAGAAAGATGATGAAACATTTAGTGCCGAATTTAGTGTAATAGTAAATGGTCGTATTTGAAACAATTGTCCGTTTCATAATATTAACATGACTGAAAACCTGTTTGGGTTTGGAATGGAATTTCTTAAGAACAATTTATTTTGAATTTCCACTTTCCATGTAGGTCACAAAGTTTCTTGTCTTTGTCCTTTTCTCCAAAGTAGCGTCCCAGCGCCTGAGCATATTGGGGCGTCGATCTACGAAGAGCGCCGGTCGTCTTCCGTTGGTCCCCGGGGGGAGGGGGGACGAGGGAGAAAGGGGCCCGAGCGTCTTTTCGATAACTGCACACACGGATGGGCACGAGCCGAAGGACAGCCCCCGCCCACGCACCGTCTCTCGGGCGTTGGTGGAGCGCGTGATACGGCGCACGCCCCATTGCCGCCCAACGCTCGCCCTCCGCGCCCTTCGCCCTCGCCGCGCTGGCCATGCGGGCGCCCTCTCCGCCGGCTTACGTGGTTCAACTGATTTCACTGCAGGGTTACACGCCCGACGCTGCTAGGATTTTCGCCACTAGCACGGTGTAAGATATATAGGTGTGTCAACTAGCCGCCTTTAGGGCAAATTTTCTGAAGCCAGATTGAGGCTAGTTCCTCGCTTGTCCGTACGGTGTGCACGATCGGTTTGGGTCACGGTGTAAGATATACATCTTAAGATGACGTCTTAAACTGTGGCTGTTACACAGTTTCACAAAACATTTCCTTCCCATTTCGTATCTGTTCGCTTTGGACTTTACCAATTCCACTGCGAAGCGACAAATCGCTGACTTGAAATTAGTAATCAGCTGGCCGCAGAGCTGTCGAATGGATCACGACCATTCGCTTCAAATGAGACCCAAAGATCTCAGCGCTTATATGCGAGAGCTGTGAGAACTAGCCTCACATAAGATTCGGTTTTAGATTGGGAGTGAACACACCTATATATCTTACCGTGACACTAGCTACACAGCTAGGTCGAATTCAGGCGTTACCTGGAGGAGAATTCTAGCGGCCGGCTGCTCTGATTGCTAGTTTTCCGTGACTTCTCCGATCGACGCCGTACGAATGCCATGGGAGTACCCTAAACAACCGCAGCGTGATTTCCTTCCTCTTCTTTGTCCTATCTTCTCCTCTTACACGCAAACTTACAAGCACTACACTACCACATACGTCGGCAAGACAGAGCTTGTGCTGGCTGGGGCGGTGCCCCACTCGTGGGAGATACCGGGATGCAGAAAACATCGCTAGCCTACGCATAGGTCGGTGCAGAATCTCGCTAGTCAACTGGGAATGATCACTTCCAACTCCCAGCTAAAAAGGCATGTTTTTTACCTACTAGGAACTAAGGGCTGTAACAATTGACGTTCTGGAAAACACTAATCAATCAATCGAGCGTCTTTTATTCCCTCTTTCACCTACACTATTGTCTTCGCTTCCTCAATCAGCAGCACTTCCACTTCCCTACGCTCCAACGCTGATTCTCGACGAAACCTTCGTAGCGACAGCCGACGTAGTAAAAGCGCGGTGGGCATTCACCCCAAGCTCCGTCGTTTGAATCTGTCATTTCGAATGGACTTCGGCCTTGATGGGTTCACGGGTGCTCTCATTTGGGCATACTAGATAGGTCCAGTACAGCTGAAGCTGGGGAAAATGATGATATACTTCTAGGGTGAGAAGTTAAGGGGGAGGAGTGAGGAATGATAAGGAAATCAGTGTTGAGGCAGAGATCGTATAAGAGATGGGGACGTGAACCGAGAGATGTAGAAAATATAGAGCGGGGAAGGAGCAAGAGGATTGTGTGAGGGCGAGGGAGTTTGAAAGGGAAATAAAATTGAAACTACCAGCTGTATCTGAAAATTAAACTGAATAAATGAATAATCGGTACTCGTACTTCCGGGAAATTCCGCTGATCACACCAAACATTCTTGATTACTTTTCACGTCACAGTCTGTGGCCATTATATTCGTCACGACCATTTCCATCTCAAAGCTGGGTGGACACCGTGCAGCCCTCTTGAGAAACCGATCAGTTGCGCAACAAGAGCACCACGTAATCTCCCCACGCGTAAAATTGTATTCGAAATAAATTAGTTAATATAAAAAAATGGTCTGCATAATAATTTTGTACGTCTAACCGTTACGTGATATACAGAGTTTTAAAAATTCCTGTTGGCCCTACTCCAGTGCCCTGTAGTGCATTTGGCTCAGTTGAATGAATGATTGATAGATTCGTGTTTCCGGGCGCGTCAACTAAGCGGGTCATTAGTCCCGTAAGTGTAGTGCGTGTTATTCTCGGGCGGTGGCGATGATCTTTTCCCCGCCGGATGGCGAGATCTCTGAGATCACGCCATGGCGTCGACCTACCATCGACTAGCGGGGTTTCCCCTCAACAGTCATCTCTCACCAGCGGGGCACCGCCGCAGCCGGGACAAGCTCCCGACCGGTCTCCCGACATGTGTGGTAGTGTAGTGCATGTTAGTGTAAGTGTGTGTGTAAGAGGAGAGGATAGGACAAGGAAGAGGAAGGAAACATCGCGGTTGGTCCGTGGCCCTTTTGTTAGGGTACTGCTCCGGCATTCGCCTGGTGTTGATCGGAGAAACCACGGAAAAATACCGATCAGAGCAGCCGGCCGCTAGAATTCTCCTCCAGAGAGCGACTGAATTCGACCTAGCTGACAAGCTAGTGTCGAAAATCCTGCCGCCGTCGGGAGAGGACCTCCCGGTGAGAGGGACTGCAGTGACATCAGGTTGATGCGTTTGGCCCAAGTCGTGGGTAGTTTCCGTGAAGCCGTGCCGTGTCTCTACCTCTCGGCGCGAGCGGCGGCTGCCTCGGAGTGGAATCCCCGGATGCCGCAACAGTGTCTCGCCGTGTCGCGTTATTAACGCGAGCCCCGGGCGAAGAGGCGCCGCGCCGCATAGTTGACGCAAGTCGCCGCCTGGGCGCGCGCGCCTCGCCTCGCCTCACCTCGTCTCGCCTCGCCTGCAACGCGACACGCGACGCGCCCGGGCAAAAAGGATCCACCTCTCAAGATTTACTCGCTAAAAAGCCCTCCGTTTAGGCTCTGGCAGTGGCGTAGCTACGGCGGGGAAGGGGGGGGCGGCACGCCCCGGGTGACACCATTCTAGGGAAGACACCAATTAAAATATTTTATAGTTGGGATTATATAATTTAAATCATGTACTTAGTCTTGATTAATGAATACAATTTTTATCTGATTTGGCTTTATTGTCAATAGAAAATGACATTGCATTAAGCATTGATTTTAATGAAGTTGTAAATAAGTTTGCTACCCTAAAATCTCGTAAAGAGGTGTTATAAATAACATACATTTGATAAATATTTTAAAATGAAACATAACTTATTTAAAAATTATATTGCAATTATTCTTAATTACATAGAATTTTGTAAAATATTATAAATAACTATCATAAGCAAATGTTTGTATTTTTAATAAAATAATGTATAATTATGCAGCAATAAATATTTTTTTACTTAATGGGGGGGGTGACACCAACTGAAGCTACGCCACTGGGCTCTGGGGCGAAATGTTCAGCGAGACAAAACATCCGTCACCTTCCCCAGCAAGGGATTGGATGGAGTGTAATGTTCGTGCATACTGATTCGGAAGCCTCCACTGGAAACGAAAAATAAAAACAGTACAAATTCTTGATTTTGTGCTGTGACAATTTATCTTATACATAACTTACAAATAATCCCTTTAATTAGATGTGACTTCTACTATCTGTCATCCAATCTGCTTCGATGTATCAGAAATTGAAACGAAACAAACACACCTCTCATGTTCAGCAATTTTGAAAGGGCCTTTATCAGGGCTTCATTTATTGTTAAATGAACATGTTTAATAGGCATACGAGGAATGCTTTCACTTTTCAAAAGAAAAGAAAGTTAAATATCGAAAATTGTTCAATACCAAACAACCTGAATAGTAATATCAATAAATGGGTTATAAGGGATGTGACAAAAAATACGACGGTAGAAAAATAGACGGCAGACGGACGCTGTCTGTCCGTCCGTAAATCTCATTAAAGGTTCGGTTTTGGTTTAGGAAACGCAGCTGCGGACATAACAGAAGCAATAGAAAGAATTCCGTTAGAAATGGTAAGAACAGATGCAAAGAATAACAGGCAAGAGAGGTAGCCCACACAAATTGACGAATGGACCACTGCAGTAATATGCCTATGTTGGAAACACAATACTGAATACAGGGGAATCAAAGAATTTCACAGACGGCGGGTTGCAGCAAAAGTGTCCTGTAACATTTTATTCCGTCGTTAGCAATGGATCTTTAAAACTACTTGGTCCTTTGAAGGGTAAGCCGCTGCAAAAGTTATATTTAACGACCCGTTTACTAATCCTTCTTTAAAAAGAAATATATGAAATGGAATATAGCTTTTAAGGTTCGTATAAGTTCTTTGACGAGGTCCGGTGTCTTCTACTCCTTCCACACGACTACCAACTTGACTACCAACTTCCTTCAAACGCTCTCGTCTGTGGTAAACGGAGTGACTTCTGTCTGGTGTACTGCATAGGCCGTTGACGCGACTTCATAATTGAGATAAAAAATAGAGGGAGAAATGTTTCGGAAAGAGAAAAAATATTTATTTTGGATATTATTAGTAAGTATTCCAATACAATTGAAAATAGTGACAGAGAAAAACGAGTGCTGGGAAAAAGTTTGCCACAGCTTTAATACTCAAGAAAATCGCGCACGGTGGGCAATTGGGCAATTGTGAAATATTATCAAGGTCTGCTGTTCACTCAGTCTGGACATTAATATAGGAATAATAGGAAAATAACTTGTTCATAGTAGCGTGGGGAGTATTATAGCAGAGTATTATAGCAGAGCGTAGGTTAAGGTATGGTTAACAGTTTACAGGCCCAATTTTCAATCTATAATTTAAAGAGTGCGTTAACGAATCGGTGAACTTAAAGAATGTTCTTGCAACGTTTGCTTCCGTAAAGACAACACTTACAGGACCGATAGCGTTTAACGAATTTTTAAATAGGTTCTTGCAACCTAGGATGAGAGTGATGAAGAGGAAAAATTATGTCCGTGTTAGGAACTGCTGGAAAACGGGAACCGAGAAATATCGCCAGATAATGAATATTTTCGTTTGTTCCATTCATTTAAATTTTTCCGAGAAAATTAATTTTTTAACCTTTAATGTGAACTCAAATCATTTAAGGTGTCCGGTTGAAGCACGACGCTTGCCACGCCATCTTCACCCCACTTCTAAACATACGACCATCTAAGAGAAAACCGTTACTTTCTTCTGTACAGAGGGCGTTGGAAGTAAGGATAAACCGGAAAAAATGGGTGAAAGAGGAGTCCTAACCTCCTCTAACCCTAAGCAGGATAATCCTGCAGTACTAAAGTGCAAAGGAAAAAAAATAATTTAAACTAATCGAGTAGATTTAAATGATCCTTGTCTTGCCCATGAAGCTACGTCCCGCGTCATTGGAGTGGTGTGAGCCCGCTTGTGGCTCCTAAGCCCGTGTTCTGCCTGTCCCTCCCTTCGCGGGCCTCCTGAAGTCGCCTCGTCCATTCCCTCGCTGGCCCGCCCCCGCCCCCGCCCGCTCGCCGCTTGGCCCGGGGCTTATCGCGGCCGTCCCCCGCCCGCCTTCCTCGCCGGCGCCGCGCGCGCGGAGAGTAAACGCGGGTGAGCACGCGTGACCTCGCGCGGGCGTGATGGCCCGGGGGCACGCACGCCCGCCCGGCCCGCCTCGGCCCGAGTGCCTCGCGTCAAATCTGATGGGGAAAGTCTTCTCCAACAGCTCAGCTTCTGACGAATCTAAAAGGTTGACGCGTAACGGCTGTGGAATTGCCGCACTGGGCGAAAAATTCTCTTTTTTCGAAAAGCGGTTTCTGTTTTGCGTCGATATTATTATTGAAGTGAAAATAAATATTAACAAAAATTTCTTTCGTTCCACAAACCTTCTAATTTTTAATATCTCCACACCTACCACAATACTCAAACGCCTTTGTCCTTCCAGTTTACATCTCACATCTTTGTGATTGAGTCAATTCGTTGAAAGGGGCACACACTTTAGAACCGTACGAGAATTCAGTAATTTGCATCGTGGTTCATCCTCCGCCGTTCCGAGCGTCTGCAGTCGCACTCCGCCGCGCCGCGGCGTCTTGCCCGCGCGGTCGACGCGGCTTCCAGCGCAGCAATCGCCCGACTGCATCCCGCGGTCAATTATCCCTCACATTCGCTTCTCAGCTCATCCCCATTCACTTTTCTTTATCAGAGAAAACATACTCCATCTCGTTCTTTCTTCCAGTGTTTCGGAAGGATTAAAAGTTTTAGTTAATTTGCGTTCATAAGTAGCGCATACAGATATTCTCTCCCATCAATCCGGAGAAAAACCTCGAGCACAGGTGAACAGGGCAGAATCTTCGCAATTGTGTGTGTGTGTGTGTGTGTGTGTGTGTGTGTGTGTGTGTGTGTGTGTGTGTGTGAAATCAGCGAAGTACGAAGATGCTCGTGATAGGTGGTTTCATGTTTGGTTTCCACAGACTTTTAAGGCGTGGTTTTCAATGTTGGCAGTGCTCTAAAAGGACATGCAAGTATTTCTTGAAAAACAGACACAAGTGGATTTCTTATAATCGATGAACGTGATTCTAAGCAGACATTGGGAAACCTATAAATCAATCCTCGTACTAAGGAGGAAAACTGAATTGGATGCAGTCGGGCTGTGTCTCTTTGGGGAGGTGGGTGAAAGGGTTAGGAAAAGCTGATCGCGGGATGCAGTCGGGCTGTGTCTGGGGAGCTAGGTAAAAGGGTTAGGAAAAGCCGCCCGCGGGATGCAGTCGGGCTGTATCTGTTTGGGGAGGTGGATAAATGGGTTAGAAAAGCTGACTGCGGGATGCAGTCGGGCTATGTCTGTTTAGGGACATGCGTGAAAGGGTTAGGAAAAGCTGCCCTCGGGATGCAGTCGGGCTGTGTGTTTGGGGAGGTGGGTGAAAGGGTTAGGAAAAACCGACCGCGGGATGCAGTCGGGCTACGTCTGTTTGGGGAGGTGGATAAAACTGTTAGAAAAAGCTGACTGCGGGATGCAGTCAGGCTGTGTCTGTTTAGGGACATGGGTGAAAGGGTTAGGAAAAGCTGCCCGCGGGATGCAGTCGGGTTGTGTCTGTTTGGGGAGGTCAGTAAAAGGGTTAGGAAAAGCTGTCCGCGGGATGCAGTCGGTGCACCCCCCTGCGCCGCTCCGTCGCCCGGCAGACGCCCTTCCGCTGCGGGCGCTGCATAATTCACCGCACGCCGCCCGCCGCCGCCGCCTAATGAGAGGTTTTTTTTTCCCTCCGCCGCGCTGTCACGCCGCGCCGCGTCCCTGGCCCCGCCCCGGGCGCGGCGCTTCGAGGAAGGCTCTCGATGGCTCCTCGGGGAGCTGCAGCCGCCGCCGCCGCTCCGCATCTCCTCCTCCGGCACGACGCCGCGCTCATCAGCGCTGCCTCTGACGCTCTCCCGCGCGACCTTTCGCGTCTGCATCGCGGCGCGCTTCCCCCTCGCCTCAAGTTCTGTTGCATTGCGTCCCACACTACGATTGTATTGATATTCAGAGAGGAGTATGCGAGAAAGTCGTTGGGTAAAACACGTTCGTGTAATAATATCTGGGCACAACTACTATTAGTGGTTTCTAAGGATGTTCAACATGGTTGATGACAATCAGTCATTTATTCTGTCCGGTCTTCGGCCTTAGCTACGTACATGAAACAACCTTGGTCTTCGTAAGACATAATTTACAAAGTATTTGTATGTGAAAATACTTCTTTCGAACATAAAAGATTCCTCGCACTCGGACAATGCCCTTGCTTCAGCTAACCTCCCGTGCCTGACAGCAACATTGGGCTAGGGCAATAATTCGATCATCGCTTTTATCCAAACCATTTGGGTAATCTGTTATTTAACCAAACATTCATCATATACATATGTGTCTTTATCTGTAATACATCTTACAAAAGGTGTCTTTCTCTCGCGTGCATTGATTCTGCTAACTTACGTTTTTCCTTTTCTTTCCAATGTTATGCGACGTCTCGCATCTTGCGCGTCTCTCGCAACTGTGTCCTCTTTATTATGTATTCCCACATGTGCTAGAATTTCCTCCATTCCCTTCCGTAACCATCGACACAACCGCATGATTATTCCAGCATTAGAACAGCGTATCACCATTCTGCCATCTTGCGATCTCCAGCACGTCCTCCGAAGTGGCGCGAGCCTCGAGGAACAGAGGGGGGGAGGGCGGCATGCGGGTGTTGGAGCGTAACGAGGAGGAACGCCCGCGGCCGCAGCCCCCGCCGCCCCCACCACCTCTTCCCCCTGCCGCCACCGCCGCCCCCTCCCCCGCTCTGCCTCCGCCGCCCCCGCTTCCCCCGCCGCCCCCGCTACCCCCGCCGCCCCCACCGCCTCTTCCCCCGCCGCCCCCTCCACCACTCTGCCTCCGCCGCCGCCGCTATCCCCGTCGCCGCCGCTACCCCCCGCCGTCCCCGCTACCCCCGCCGTCCCCGCTACCCCCGCTACCCCCGCCGTCCCGCTACCCCCTACGCTACCCCCGCCGCCCCGCTACCCCAACGCTACCCCCGCCGCTGCCGCCGCCGCCGCCGCTACCCCCGCCGCTACCATCACCGCCGCCGCCGCCGCAGCCCCCGCTGCCATCGTCTCTGCCTCTCCCGCCGCCTCTCTCGCTCAGCCCCCGCGGCCGCCGCACCCTCCTCCGCTCTGCCGCCGGCGCCCCCTGCCGCTCCGCCACCGCCACCGCCGCCGGGTGTCGCGAGGAGTTCCCTCGGGATGACGCTTATAAATGCGCGCGCGCCGTGTTCGTTTGCGCTCGAGAATGAAGCGCGCGACGGGAGAGACGCCTCACCGGTGGCACTGCCCCGCCACAAACACTCTCCTCTGCAACACTGCATACGTAGTATTCAGAACGTTATGAAATGCTCAAACGAAAAATGGTGATATTTCGGCAAAAAAATCGTATTCTAAAATGGATCTCCGCTTGATATTTTTTTCTATCAGTGGCAGTATAAAAATAGCTTTTTTCTATCACGATTAAATTAGTTCCTCCAACACGTTGTGAAGTCAGAATTCACGTTTTGTGGGTCCTTGATACCTAAAAATTTGGTAACGACAAAACGTCTTTCCATCCGCCCGTCCGCCTGTGAACAACGCTGACGGCTAAACCTTAAGCAGGATTTTCGCGAATTCATATCCCCCGATCAATACGGTTGATGTCGCGGCCTTTTGAATTTAAAACGGATACTTTATTGTTTCGGAGTCCTTGACATGATTTCGTTGGTCCGTGGTCCGATTTTCGTTGAGTTCTATAAAAGTTTAAAACAATTTTGGCGTCTACCTAGAACTAGTATACTGAAAATACGGGATTTTCTTTTTAAACAAACCTGTTTTTTAAAACTAGATCTTTAAATGAGATCATGTACAATGTTTTCAAAGAACGAGTAGTTTTCTCCTCATTTCTTATGAAATAATGGCGATTTTATGAACATTATTTTCTCGGAAACAGCTCCAATTTTGTTTCTTTAAACTCTTTGTAGGGCTAAATGCTCGGAATAACAGTGACAAATTCTATTTTGTTATTTTTTTTCTTCAGAAATTGCACAATGGTATATCTTCTTTACATCGTTAATATAGGTATTACAGCCGTTCTTTACAAATGATTGTATTTATGTACAAGTGCTTTGAATGATTTTTATCAAGTTTCGCAAAATCTCGGAAGTTTTCTGTGAAAATTAACTCATTTTCACATTTTCGCATTTCATTTCCGCATTTTCAGAAACGATTAAACGAAATTTTCTCCAAAATGACTTCTCCAAATGTTCGAATGAAAAAGCGCATGTAGAGACAGGTTTTACGATTCTTTGAGGTTCTTAAAGTTGTATTTCAATTCCACTATTATGGGGTCGCCAAATAAAGAAAATGTGAAAAAAAACTGCCTTTAAGGGCCGATAGGTATAGGATGGAGCAATTCCGAAAAGCTAGCCGAGACTAAAGATATTAGATGTTAGAAAACTAACTTGTACGAGAAAGTATGTGCCATTTCATTGCACCTCTAGTTTTTTCTTGCCAATTATTTGCGCAATAACAGCGTTTACAAACACCACTCGCCCTCGTCTACACGGCTGTTTCTGATTTACCGCCGTCTGCTCTCAAAATTTACGTTAGTCGGCCGTTGCATTTCCTCAGTCACTTCCTCCCTCCTGCACGGCTCCACATTGACCGCCGTACCAAGGAAGTTTCTTTTCGAGATCATCATTCTGTTCAAAATATATCATTGATCAAAGAATTCGTATTTGGGGGATATCAAAGCGACTGAATAAAAAGGTAACTGTGTGTAATTCAAAAATTACGAAAAATTCCCTGCATTTCAGAAATTAAGTACACCGCAGTCTTGCGAATTATAACTATACATATTCGAACGTAATGGTTTCTTTACATTTTTAGTACATCTTGTTTTGTAGACTCTTCATAAAACATGTGTTGAACAGTAATATTTCGTGCTCTTATAATTCTTATTTTACATGTTTTAAATGAAAACCAGTTTATCGTAATTGTTGAGCTTGTGACTGTACACTATTCCTTTCAAAGTCGACTTGTGTTTCCACAATTGTTGAAAGCTTACATTATCTCCAAGAAAGGTAATGTAACTTCTTCGCTTTTACATTTCTTCTGTAAACACGCAGCATCCAAGTTCCAAACCTCACATGACTAAAGACAGCGCATGTGCTGCAAGAACAAAGACCACGTTAGATTCTGAGAAAGCGCGTTCTTCTGAATCGAGATACGCAGTTCTGGGAACATGTTGGCAGTGAAACATTTCTTTCTTTTTCATTGCTTCTCTCGAAGCGTTTTAAAGGAGCTGCGGCATTCACACATGTACGAACCTACCTGTTTGGCGAGGTGAACGCGTTATGTAATGCTAGAAGCCGAAAAAAGGAAATCTCTTTGCGGTGCATTATTATTTCTTGGGCTTACACTTGCACTCGCTTGGAAACGAAGTAGGCCGGTACAAGAGGTTCTGTTGCGACCGGCGCGGAGCGTTGTACAATAAATATTGAGATGATCTAGTTAAACATAAATTAACCCGAAAATCTCTTCTCCATAATATATCGCCCCAAAATGGTAAACAAATAGAAAATTCAAGAAGGAAGTATGGAAACGAATATATTGTGCCCCGAGCCAGATGGGGCAAGCACTAGTTATTTCGAATGGCTCGCTGACAAAGGGCTGTGAGTTTTTATTTGTATATAAAAAAAGAGCGAATTCATTATCATTATCTGCGAAACAATTTGTCACTGTATATTTATATATCGTTGTGGAAACAAAAGGTTCTGAAAATTACCCAACGAGCGCAACAACGGAAAAGCAATAACAGTTATTTCGGACGAGGAAATATCGTTCTAATGATCAAATGGCACAGCTATCCGATATGAAGGAACCTTTTACGAATGATGTTTCTAGCGTCATTTCAAGATAACCACATTAATGATGATTCGTCCTTCTGTTAAAAACAAGATAATGATATTTATAAAAACCAGTTTGATACAAAACTATCCCTGGTGAATTTCATCCCCAATAATCAAATTAATGTTTCATTAATTTATGTTGCTTGCCTTTGGGATTGAATTTCTAACGGAATGCACGACGAGTCGAATGATCGTTTGAAGTGTCATGTTCTGACAAAAATATTTTAACTCTAAAATACTTTTCGTAGATATTAATGGTGTTATTCGTTAATGGAAAAATGCATAATGTTCAGCTTTCCTTTCTTTTCTACTTTTTTCTTTATTTGTTTAGTTTACTCACACATATTTTTCTATGTTATATCCAAAGTACTCGTACAAACACAAGTTATAAAATCTAAAATATTTATTGGATGAGTAAAAACCAAAGTAATGGAATCTGCGGGTCAGGTGGTGTGACAAGTATAGAAGAAGAAATTCGTTGGTAGGCTCTGACGAATGTTACTGTGCCTCTGACGTCAAGGTTTTAGACCATTAGGGGTAAAGCCTTGAGTCCCGTTGAAAAGACGGAGGTGTGAGGCAACGAACAGACAATCATTCCATCTAATGAAGAAAATGTAAAACGTTAAAATGAGTTTTTAAAAATATTACCGCATCTCTGGCCGACATTATTCATATCAAGATAACGGCTTCGTGGAAGCAATCTGTGGGATCATTGATTGTTTCCAGGCTCGTCGACTGTAAAGGTTGTAAGTCCCGTTAGTGCAGTGTAAGGTTTTTCCCTCGGGAGATGGCAGTGGTCTTCCACCGCTGGATGGCGCGATCCGGCGCCGACCTAGCGTCCGCTAGCGGCGTTTTACCCAACCACGCGTCCCCACCAGAGAGGCACCGCCCCAGCCTGGACAAGCTCCATAGTGCGATTTTTCCAACTCCGCCCCAGAAGCCCCTATCACACGGCATTTCGCGTCTTTCTCCGTCACGCCGCTAGAAGTCGCATGATTGCAAGCACTGCTTGACACAGTCGCGATCATACTATATCTGGAGGGGCCACTGAGAACGTCGCGATTATTCGTGACATATTCCATCGTGAAGACGGGCCTGGAGGGGCATAGTTAGAAAAACCGCAATATAAGTCCGTGACTGATCTTCGGACATGTGCGCTCAAACCGTGGGATGTGTGTGATGACTGGCATGAAAGGGTGTTGGGCGATGCGGCGAAGGGACCTTTCGTCTGGACAGAACGGTCGTTGGCCGCGGTGCCCGAGCCGTCGCTGGCGTCGGGCGACGCGACGCGACGCGACGCCGCGCCGCGCCCGCTCTGCCCTCGGCCTCGCCCCGTGCGCCGCCGCCGCCGCTGCTTGAGGCGCCGGTCACGTGACGCCCATCGCCGGAACCGCGCGCCGTGACCTGACTTCCGGCCGGCGGCGGCGGCCGAGGTGCTTCCTAGCAAGGCTTTGTTCTTGGCGGCGTTTGGGAGCTTTGCGATCGCCTCGACGCGAGGCGACGTCCTCGGACGCCGGCGGCCCGTGCCGCCCGCATTCTGATTTTCTTTTCTTTATTTTTAGTCGCATCAACGACTAAGGTTATTAAAGACTACATTGTTTATACAATATATATATATATATATATAGATACTATGACATTTTTGTTAATGTAGTGATAGATTAAATTATATTATTAAGTTATATATTAAAATTGTGTATATATATATATATATATATATATATATATATATAATCTAACATTTTATGGCATCATGTATTATATATAATACATAAGTTAATTATACAATATTATATATCATTAAGGATATTACAATTTTCACAGAACTTGATCAATTGGTTCTGATATTCGGTCGAATACAGTAGGGTATCGAAAGCTTTATTTTGATTAGTAAATTGTCTTTGATAACTGAATTTCGGGCAGTTTTCTATAATGTGGTGTACTGTTAAATTTGCGATGCAAGTATCACAAAGTGGAGGGGCTATTTTGATAATTAAGTTATTATTTTTGGATTGTATTTGAGAATATGGCTTAGCTGCTTAATGATTGGAAAATACGGAGATTAAGGAAACGATAAGTTACTTGTTTTGGTTTCAAATGAGCCAAAGAGTTCTTCCCCGCTTTTTCTCGCTTGGTTTTTGAAAGTGTTGCTTTTAAATTTTACCTGTCTATTAACCGTCCCCCTATCTCTCCCCCCTTACCCTCTCTCTCCCTCTCACCCTCTTTCTTCCCCTCACCTTCTCTCTCCCCCCTCACCCTTCTTCTCTGTCTTCCTCTCTCTCCCTCTCTCGGTTCATAATCATACTACTCACTCATTCACTCACTCATGCGCCAATTAACTTGTCTTGGAGTCCACTGCAGCAGGAATTTTATTAAAAACTTGTAGCTTGTTACGTTAAATACGATTGGGAAAATGTACTGGCCATCATTAATGAATCCTGTTAATAATTTCATTAAACATGAGGAGATAGTGAAGAAAAGAAAAAAAAAAGTTCATTGAATGTGTGACATTTCGATTATCATTCTCTCTGATGGAAACGCTGGTCTCAGCATTTCAAATTAGGATCTCTCTCAGTTCTTCATCCGCATACACCCTTAATTTTCAGCATACAGGGAAAGAGGATATGGTACCTTTAATAAGATTTTCTTCGTGTTTACTGCTTGACGTTTCTTAAGAGCTCCTTATTTTACTACTAGAAGAACCGCTTAGAGTTTCGCCCCGTCCGTCGCGTGATGTAGCCATCAAGAACGGCGTGCGTTTACTATACACTTCCACTTCTTTCTCATTTTCTTTATAGTGCTCATAACCTCGGTCTTAATTTGTATCGTAAATCTAATAGCATATTTATTACGCCCTAATCTCCAGAGTCTTCGCCCGTAACCTAGATTCTTTCGGACAGAGGCCATAAATTCATACTTCCACAACAACTCGTTATCGCTGCCGTCGCGCAGTCTGCTCGTTACGCAGCCTTCTGCGTGCGCGTTGCAGCCGAAACGCAGCGTTTGCCTTCTTCTTCTCCTCTCTCTCTTCCTCTCTCTCTCTCTCTCTCTCTCTCTCTCTCTCTCTCTCATGCTCACGCTCTCGCTCTCGCTCGCTCTCCACCCTGTGGACGCGGGCAAAGTGAGGGCGACAAAGTGAGACCCGACTAGATATCGGGAAGGGAAAGAACGAAGTTTCATGCGGGACGACAAACTTTTCTGTAAGTCGCGTGTGATTATTTGCCGGAAGAAGATTATTGCCATGACATGCTGGAGATAATTTTTTTTCGCTCTTTCTGGTATGTTCGTTCTTTCTTCTTCTTGAATTTTAAGTATTTGGAAGAGACATTTACGAATACGTAATGTGCACATAGATATAACTCAAGTTTTGCGTGAAGTAAAGGCAATTTATAAAAAAATATTTTCCTCAAAACCGCTCCATTTTTTTCTTTACATATGAAATTTTGATATTAAAATCGAGATACCAACATTTACGAATTACGTGAGGCTTGCTGTTAATGTCCCAACTTTCAGCAGGGTAATTTAAGGAATAAATAAACACTCTATGCTTAGTGACACTACAACTAATAAAGATGAACAATTTTACGATGCTTTTCAGAGATTGGAGTTTTCGTTAATATGTTTTGCTGTCCAGAACCATTAGCAAAAATATTCCTAGTCATTATATAATGCTGAATTAGAGACATCGATAGGCATGACCAGGGGGAGGTATACATTCAGAAACCGCTTTGGAATATTTGGTGCATTGGGTCTTTTTTCTTGAGCCATGTGCCCTTCAAGGTTTCTGTGTGTTGGTACTCTGAGTATTTGAGACACCCAAGAAAGGAGAACCGATGAACCATTTCTCCGAGTTCCCCACCTCTGTATTCCCATTTAATCAGAGTGGCACTTCCAGGTCACGAGGCATTGTCATCCAATCGGGGGCACCAGTACCAAAAATTAACTTGTAAGGAAGCTCCGCGTTGGGTGACAGTGTCTCGCTCTCCGTCTAGCTCGTGACCTTGAAGTGTCACTGTTTAAATGGGAACTGATCCAACGGCCAGCTGATCCGCGACTCGATTGGGCGAACGCGAAGCGACGCAAGCCGCCGCCGGCAGAGCCCCTCAGGGCGAGTGCCCGCCAGGAGGGGCGCCATCCATCGCGTTTGCGTGTGACGAATCGCCGGGGCGGGGGCGGGCGAGCGGCGGTTATTTATTGGGCCAGATATTTCATTCGCTGACTGCTCCCCGATGCGCCGCCGCCGCCGCTGCGTACGCGAACGCGCGCGCCGGGCGGCTCTCGCCCCGCGCTGGTGAAGACGCCGAGTTAATTCAGGAGCGGCACAGGACGAATGGGACTGCAGTCGAGTCTGGATGTAGCGAACCCGGATATAATGAACTTTCGGTTACAGTGAACTGAAGTCCCTGCTCCCGATCCACAGTCATAACTAGAGACCGGATTTTTATGTAATTACATATTTTTTGTCTTTACTTACCGTTCTCAAAATTGTAATCTTGGTGAATCATTGCCCTCCTAACACAATATCATTTTTTTTCGTTACGTATTTTTACATATTTAGTATTATATTTCATATTTTACATATGTTGCTGTTTTCCACAATATATTTTCTTATTTCATTACTTTTCTTCAATTTAATTCCATATTTTTTTGTGAAAAGATTTTTTTTCCAGCATTTTCCCTACATTACTGGGGACATCTAGGTGTCCAAAATATCATTGACGCCGCGTTTTGTGATCTGTAACCTTAATTTACGAGACAAATTTGCGATCGCCGACGTGTAACACTTCGATGAAGATGCTACGGTGTGTGTTTGCTGGTCGTAGTTCTCACCAGTTTGTGCGACGGCTTCTATTGCGATTAGTCTGGTGGCTAAACTACGGTCCTGGATTGCAATAGATGAAGCTTTTACTACTAACGAGAAAGTTGTATGATGTGAAGTGACCAGTTTTTCTAAATGTAATTTCTTGCTAAGTAAATGATTTTTAGTTAGAGAACTTTTAATATTACATTTTACATCATATTACATCGGATTTTACATATTTATTTCATATTCTTAGTGTTTTCATTACATATTTATGTACATATTTTGACGTTTAATACTACATGTTTTCCTGTCTCTATTCATAACATACCGCACTAGAATATTCTATTATTGTGATCTTACTAAACTTAACTTGCAGGAAAATTAATTTCGATCATTTCCTTGGATTCATGTAAGAATATGGATTTGTAGGTAAAGCAGTTTGTGAGACATTATTGAAACATTATGATGAATTAAAAATGTTGAGGGAACTGTGCTACTTAGGGAAATGCTTCAGTTTATCAGTGGCATTTTTGTCCAACCTGGAAACTTCATGAGCGCTGACGACACGTTGAAAACTTAGTGATTGATATTTAGAGTGTGTGGGCAATGTGGGATTAAGTGAGAAGGAAGCACGAAGATAATGAACTTTGGAATTGGCGACGATTGGATTTTTCACTATACATCTAAATAATCAAATCAATAATAATGAAAAAAATTATATTGTATGTTGGGATCGTCGGATACAGTCAACCTCTGATATATTCAATGGAAAATGTCAATCCCTAGAAATTCACTACAACCGAAGTCTCTCTGCTTATTCTCGTTTCTATTTGGAGTAATTTCATTCCAACTAAACGTGCTAATGTGAAATTCTTTTGAGACAATGCCGCGTGAAAAGACAGTTCTTTCCATCGATTACTATGTTAATAGAAATTTGTAATGTTATAAGTTTTAAATTTAAATTACATTCCCTATTCAAATCCCTTCAAACTTTATTATTTCTTCACATGGGTGCTAGATACTAGACGAGTCTGCACTATTGATGTAGTGTTGATTGGGTTTCTGGCAGGGTTGCACCCCATTAAATTTGATATCTGTATTCGGAGGCTAGAATTGGGTGGATAGATACTCGAATGTGATGTGCTGTGTTAGAGACTGAATTCTTTATTAAGCTGTGTTTTTTATATGAACCATCCTTTTTTAATTGCCCATAGGAACTTATTTGAATGTTTTTATTGAGGGTATTCTTGGCAGCTTTTAGCCATATTGGATGTGCGTACAGTGGGAGGAGTCTAAGTATTGTTTTGTATATTGCGAGTTCAGAGTCATACGGTAAATTGCTGTCCCTATTGATTATTGGTTTTTTGTTGAAGTTGTTTGTTTTTAGCCTGTATTACTTTACTGTCAGTGTACATGCTTCCAGTTTAGTTTGGTATGAATGTTGAGATCTAAGTATTTTATGGGCCTTTTTGAAGGGTACCAGTTTATAGTTTTATCATTTAATGTGAATGGGGAAAGAGAGAGATGGTCGTTGTGTGAATATTTTAGAAGCTGGATTTAATTTTATTTTTAATTTTTCTGGCTAGTTTTCCATTAGATTTATATATGATTTCAGTTTTTGATTGGGTAAATTGCAATGTCGTCAGCAAACTGCTAATTTGTATGGGGTTCAACATTGGATGTCTGCTACGTAGTATCTTAAAAAGTGTGGGGTTTAGGGGAGATAGTGAGGTCAGCCTGCGTTAATTATTTTTATGCCAGAAACTTGTTATTGGAAAGAATCTTATTGGTATGGAAAAGTGTTGCAATAAATCATTCCGTTGGGTCCTATTCAAGAGGGTGCTGTTGGTTTAATAGTCTTCTGATGAGATACTTTATCCTACGATTTTAATTGCTGGTCCCCGGTGAAATCAGGAATGGGGGGCAATTATCCAGACGATCACTTCAATTTCAAAACTTGACGCTCCCGACTGGTTAACGTATCCCCCATTCCTAACTCGCCAGAGCCGAAGAAATTGAAATCGTACGTGAGAAGGCGGAGAACTGGGGCGCGTGGCCGCCGACCTTTCGGGCAGGCAGCGGAAGCGTCTGCGGAGAGCCTGTGTGTGGGTGCGGCCTCCCGCGGGGGGGGGCGGAGCACGCTCTCCTCAGAGGCCCCTTGTTCGGAGGTTGTTCGTCTCCGTCGACGGGCGCTATCGTGGGCGCCGCGCCCCTCGCCTCGCGACTCCTCCCCCCACGCGCCCGGCGCCCTCGCCCTTGCTCTGGAACCCTTCCCCTCGACCCCTGCCCTAGCCATCGCCCTGCCCTCGACCCTGCCCTCGCCCCAGCCCTAGCTCCTGCCCGCGCCCCTGCCGCGCCCTTGGTCTCGACCCTACCCTCGCCCCTGCCCGCGCCCCTGCCCGCGCCCCTGCCCGCGCCCCTGCCCGCGCCCCTGCCCGCGCCCCTGCCCGCGCCCCTGCCCGCGCCCCCTGCCCGCGCCCCTGCCCGCGCCCCTGCCCGCGCCCCTGCCCGCGCCCCTGCCCGCGCCCCTGCCCGCGCCCCTGCCCGCGCCCCTGCCCGCGCCCCTGCCCTCACCTGCGTCCTAGCCCTCGCCCTTGCTCTCGACTCTGTCCTCGCCTTTGTCTTTACATTTGCCCTCGGCTGCCCTCGCTCTTAGTCTCAGCTGCCCTCGCTGCCGCCCTCGATTTCCCCTTGCTCTCGCCCGCACGCGCGTCGCCCTGCAGCGCTGTGCCCTTGCTCGGGCGCGAGCGTTTCACTTGCAGATAAACTCTACCGAACCTCTGGTTGCATCAGTGACTCGGGGAAATACTCTCCCGTGAGGTTGTATCATCTGACATGATTACCAGCTGTTGTATCTTGTAAGAAAAAATGTACCGGCTGAGTTGGCAAAGGAGGAGCTATGGCGTTTTTTTCCCCCAGCGACTCTGACCGAGAGGTCTTGCGGTTCCAGTCCCAACGATTGCAGCCTTTCGACATTCGCTACATTCGAATTGAACATCTGTCTGAAGGAGAATTCCAGCGGTCGGCTGCTCTGATTGATACTTTTCCATAGTTTCTTCGATCAACACGAGGTGAATGCTGGAGCAGTTTTCGTAAGAAACAGGCCACGGGTCGCGCATCATCTTTCCTTCCTCTTCCTTGTCCTATCATCGCCCTTTAAACTCTCACTTTACACTTACGTACAGTACACTAAGACACAATCTGGGAGACCAGCCGAGAGCATAGAGCTTGATGACCCGATTGCGGCAGTGCCCGAGGGCGGACGAAACTGCAGGGGAAGACTGCAAACCGACGTGTAGGTGGGCATCGTTGGTCTCTTTCCATCTGGGAAGGAACACCACCATCTCCCGGGGTAATACATTCACTACAGTAACAGGAACAATAACCGAAGAGACCGGGAGAGATGGCTCAGTGCATCTACCTGATGTCACTGGAGCAGGACCCTTAGGAGCAGTACCCTAACAAACGGGCCACGGACCGCGCGCGATCTTTCCTTCCTCTTCCTTGTCCTGTCCTATTCTCTCCTCTTACACACTAACTTACACTAACATGCACTACACTACCACACATGCCGGGAGACCGGTCGGGAGCTTACAGCTTGTCCTGGCTGGGGCGGTGCCCCGCTGGTGGGAGATACCTGGTTAACGTCAATCAATCAATAACCGAAGCAGTAGATGCACCCTGAAATATTTGTCAATCGAAAAACGTAGGACGGGGTTGACTTGAACCAAATTTGTATACTGCGATTTTTCTAATTTTGCCCCTCAAGGCCACTCAAATCTCACCTTCGCGTTGGAATATGTCACGGTATTTCGCATCTCTCTCAGTCGTTCCGCTAGATTTCGCATGATCGCGACCGTATCAAGCGGTGCTTGCGATCATGTGACTTCTACCGGCAAGACCGAGAAAGACGAGAAATGCCGTGTGATATTCCATCGCGAAGATGGGTCTTGAGTGGCCATGAGGGGCAAAGTTAGAGAAATCGCAGTATAGTCTAATTATATCAGTTAGTTTCTTTATGTTGTAAGTAATCGATCCTGTCTTTAAACGACATTTAGAGAAAGTTATTGTATTAACTTTCCCTGCGCGCATTTGTATTTCGACTAAGCTGATGCTGGGCTGGACTTAGTGTGTAATGATGTAAGTGCTTCTTGGCTGTCGGCGCAGCTGTTTCATCTCACAGTTACTTCCACGCACGCGCAATCCCGCCCGTCCTCTGAAGCACGCCACACGGACAGAATCCATTTCCAAAATGGAAAAGCAAGCCTTCGAGCGACACGAGTTTTTTATGAACGAGACGCTTAGTGTAGTGGAGCTATTTAATAGAAAAACTGCCCTGCTCTGCAGAGCTGGGCAAATAACAGTGGTTCATTGAGGATAAACCTATCGGCGTGTATCATTACTCTTCGCCAGTGAAGTAATAAACATAAGCGGCGAGCTTTAAAGTTTCACCGCGAGCGTTGAATCGTCTTTTTCTTCCTGTGGGCCCTAATTTGCGATGATGGTCTTTCGTGTTCTTTTAATAATTCCAGCGGTGTAAAAACACTTCTTCTGTGTCAAAACATTCGCAGATATGTCTACATATATAGCTAGTTGTTAATATATTTTTAATGTATTGTGTAGTATTCGCGCTAAAGAGTTCGTTGTGAAAAAAATAGTGTACTTCACTTCGTTGTCCGTTTTTTTATTCCAGAGGCAAGAAAAGCTGCCTTAATTTCACCTTTCAACTTTGCTGTTGATAATGGTGATCTCAGTAGAGTTTTTGGTCAGAGACCACATTCAGGAACAAATTGCCTGCCAGTACATAACTGGAGGAGAATTCTAGCGGCCGACTGCTCTTATCTGTAGTTTTCAGTAAATTCTCCTAACACAACCAGGCGAATGCCGGAGCAGTACCCTAACAAACGGGCCACGGACCGTGGCCGATTGCTTCCTCTTCCTTGCCCTATCCTCACCCCGTACGTACACACACACTTTCACGCACCGCACCACCACACGTTCGAGGAGACCAGCCGGGAGCTTAGAGCTTTCCCTGGCTGAGATAGTGCACCGCTGATGAGAGGAACCTGGAGATACCACACGTCGACGTGCAGATGGGCTCCGGATCTCGCCACGAAGCCAAAAAAGATCACCGCCATCTCCTGCGATAAAAACATACCCTACACTTAAGGAACTAATGGCCTTAGCTGACGCGTCCGCAATCTCTAATCAATCAATCAATCAAACCGAGGCCTAAGTTGCATGATGTTTGTGTGGTCTCTGGACGGTTCCACGCGACCTGCCTCCGCCGCCAAATTTGATTTTACCGATACTAACTTTATTCTTCATAAAACAACCCTTGGGCCAACCAAGCCAACGCCAGAAAAACCCATTACCTCTTCATGATTTCAAGAACAACAAAATATAACTCAATTAACCCTGAACATTTTGCGGTCCAACATCGGGGCCCGTGTGCATGCGCCTCGCGGCCAGTGGGCGTGGCGACTTCCGCGTGCTGCTCTCGGAATAGCCCCTCCTCCCCTCCTTGCGCCCGTTTACGACTGCGTCAGCCGAACAATTCTCCCGCGCCAACTGTTCGCTTTCGTTTCCGGTTTCTCTTTTATTGTGCTCTCAACGTCTTCCTTGGCGGGCGACTTGCAATTTTTAATATACTGAAAGTTTCGATATGGCAGCGTTTTCTTGAAGTTTATATCCAACCTCATTTTTTTTGTGTGTGTCTTTATTCTGTGTCGTTTTTTCCTTATTTGCAATTGTTTCCCTAACTTTTTGCTTTGTAGTTTACTACATTCTTCCCACTTTATTTACCCTTAATTACTTCCATTTCGCTCCACTTCCATCTCATTTCTCACCAATTTCCTTCCCTTCTCTAGTAACCTTAATTCGCTGTTTCTTCTCATTTTCTTTCAATTCAACATTTTTCTCTCTCTTTTCTCATTATATTTTTCTTGAACTGTCTTTGATTTTCTGTTTTCTTTACCACCGGGCAAAATAAACCAAGGCAAACATTCTGTGAAGAATTGAAACAAAACGCAACGTGTACTTGAAGAATAGGTAAGTTCGCGTATCCTCCCGCCGTCTGACAGGTTTTGACAAATTTAAATTTCTAATATTTTATCAGAAACTTTCTGGTAGTTAGAGGAATAGAATTCACAAATTAATGAGGAAACTGACGAAACGGGCTCTCGTTTTGTGCAGAAAGCTCTGAACAACCTATTTTTATTGATAATCGATATTCTTTTGAGAATTGCTGAATATTCCTTCCAGAAGAGAAATATTATTTCCAAGATATGTATGTTGGGGCAATATGGCGTCCATTTTCAATAATCATGTCCTGTTTAGAAATTCAGGATCAATTTCGTTGATATTATGAGCTATTTAAACAACTGCATTTTTTAGAATGAATCTAATTATTTTTTACTGTACTGTACCATTTCAGTCTCTCCTTTTTCGATATCTTTGATAATAGATGTGAAAGGACTCATTGCCTAGTGTAGTCGTTCGTTATCACTGAGGGTGGTAGTATATTATTCTTTATCAGAGACAATCATTATGATGTGCGAATGAACTAATGATATTTCTTTGAACTAATATTGACACGCGCCTAATGAAATAGATATGTTTTATGAAAATATTGATATCTTTTCTTTATAAAATGAAATATTGTACTGAATTATTTTTCTTTTGTCCACAGGTAAGTGTGAATATTATGATGCTGACCTGGTGTAATGGTGTCAACATCTCAAGGTAAAACATCGTTCAGTCTTATATGTTATTTTTGCACTGAGTTGTGACTGGAACACTGGGACATGAGTGTTTTACTCCAATCAAATACTTTGTAAGAAATAATCTGGTTGCATTTGTTATTATTTTCTTCACTAGCAAGGAAGGAGGAATGTGTATTGCGAACTTACAGCCAATCAGCGATTGCCTATCCAAGTGGCAAAGTTTACATCCTCTCCATTCTCTCATAAGATGAAGAATAGTGCCTTGCCAAGAGGAAATCGGAATAGTAGATACTAACGGTATAAATATGTTTCGTAAGAAGGATATACTAAGCAGTTTGTGAAACGAAGTTCAAAACGAAGATTAAAAAAGTACTATAGATGGTGTGTCAAAACTGTGATTTGTGTTATACGAGTGTATCAGTTGGGCCATTCGAAGAAAGCCACTGCTTCACTGATGCCTTTGTGAAGATAACAAGAGCATCGCAAGAGGCTGTTGGCCTCTGCCCAATTTAAGAAATGAAAGAGCCGCGGTGCCTGCAGTTGTTCAAAGAAACCAGGGAGCTCTGTTGAAACACGCTGTATTGATTTATGACTCATTCAAATACTGCCTCCCAGCTGGAAGGCAAGAAGGACGCGACCAAACGGTTGTGTTGTTTTGTTTTTCAACTAGATTCGTTTTTCCAATCATCGAAAGTCTTAATGGTAACAGGAACATAATTGTACATGCGTTGTTATGGTATGGAATCATGCTTGATATTCAAAATTACTAAGGAAAGTGATAAAGAACTACTTCAGAAGAAATTCGTTAATATGACGATCTAAATGGTTCAGTATCTCGGTGAATGACGATATTTTCTTCTTTGAGATCCTGAGACAATTTAAATAAAGTAGATTGCAAAAGGAGAGCGATCTTCAATGTTACAATAAAAACAATTGATTTTAAGTTGAAACATTTGCAGCAGTTCTGTCTAATCTTTCTGTCTTGAATAGTTATTGATGAAAATACCGTATCGCAAAGATACATTGAACCGGAACATGGACACTTTTTCAGAGCACAAGACAGGACTGTTGAATAGGAACTCTTAATTAACTTCACATGGTAACTGGGAAGCAATAATTATTAATGTTTTGATTGAATATAGCGAATCCTAAAATGAAACCACCACAATTCTTGTCACAGATCAAGAAGACTGATATTTCATCGTTTTTGCGGGGGGGGGGAGGTCATCCGTCAAGGAGCGAAGTATCGAATGTAATAATCCTTCCCTTTCGTTCTGCAACAATAAACTTGACATCACTTACGTAGAATTGGGAGTGTCTGAACAGCAGTAGAATTAATGCAGTTAAAGGAATATTCAAGACATTAGTAACAGGAAAATATTCTACTGTCACCTCGTATTTAATAAAATCTTTTCTTGGTACTGTAATTTATTAGAAAAAATCGGCATTATCTCAGGGAGCACTAAGAAATACACTATGGGAACCATGACACTCGCGGGGCGCCGCGTTGTGCCTGATTTACAGAGTTGCCAGACGTCTGTGAGAGCTGTATAACAATTCCCCAAATGGTCAGATTTAAAAAAGGAAATTTCAGTGATAGAACATACTTCCAGAGGAAATAGTTCTATCAGTGCTATTTTTGTAACTTTGCCCCTCAAGGCCTGTCTTCACGATGGAATGTATCACGGTATATCGCGTATTTCTCAATCGTGCCGCTAGATCGCGACCGTATCAAGCAGTGCTGCGATCATGCGACCTCTAGCGGCACGACCGAGAAAGACAATGCGATATTCCATCGTGGCCACAGGGGCTTCAGAAGCAGAGTTGTAAAAATAAGGCTACGAAGCTCCTTTCAAAATTTTCTTGGGGGGTGAGGGGGTGGCGGGCGCCCGGGGCGTGGTCCGCTGGGGCGGAACGCCGCGCTTCGGGGCGGGCCGAGGCACGTGCCTGCGCCCGCCGGGCCACGTGTCCGCAGGCAGGGCGGGGCGGGGCGGGGCGGTCGCGTGCGAAGCGGCGGCCGGCACGGCCCGACACGGCCCCACTCGCTCCCCACCGCCAACTCCATCGCCGTCTCTAGCGCCCAGCCAGCCGGCACCGCCGCGCTTTCTCCGTGCTTTCCTGCGCAGCGTCCCGTTGTCGAACAACTTCCTGATTCTTTACTTCCGTTTGCTTTTCTTTCTCCCGATCATACAAGTATTTACATTTACTTTTTACTCGTTTCCTTCGATGGAATGTTGTGTCATCTTTTGTTTTCAGCGTTCTTCGACATCGCAACCTTTCCCTTTTCTTCTTAATCCTCAGCACACGCTTTTATGTTGGTGGTTCGCTTTCTCCGCGGGCTGTCATTTCGTTGTGTGGAGCGTCTTTCTTCTTGGCCCGTCCGGACGCCGCCAGTGCCGGGGCTTCGTGAATGGCGCTGGCCGTCCGGGGGCGGGGAGCGGCGGCGAGGGGGGCGGCGGCGCGGCGCGCGCGGGCCCTCGCCGCGTCCTCCTCCTCCTGCTGCTGCTCAGTCGTGGAGGCGGCGGCGCGCCTGCGGGAGGCCCGCGGGAGTCGCGTGCTCGCCCGCCCGCTCCGCTGGCGTTTCGCTCCTCCCCTCCCCTCCCCCCCTTCCGCGCGCGTTTCTTTATTTGGTGGGCGGGAGCGTCGGAGCTTCCGATCGGCGGCGCCGCGGAGGCCGACGCCCGCCACACGCGCTGTCCCGCGGGGGGCGGGGCGGCGGCGCGCCCGTCCGCGAGTGCCGTTGGAGCGCCGCGCCGCGCCGCGCCGGCTGGCGAGGCGACTGCGGCCGCGAGTGGGCGGAGGCTGTTGCTCCTCGAGTGCCTGGCTGGGCGCCTGTCGCTGCATCCACTACCTCACTCCGTGCTTGTGTGTGTGTGTCTGTGTGTTATCAGTGTTCGTTTTAGTTCAAGTGTGCTGCTTGTGAGTTCGTTATCCAAGTTGGAGTTTCTCAACCCTTGATTCATGGTGCAAGATATTGTGAGGAATGTGCATCGTTTGTAAACTCAACAAATATTAGTTATCTTGTTACGTCTTATCTATTGTTTCTGCATTATATCAGTCGTCTCATCGAAAGGTATGTGGAGTATATTTTAATTTACACCACTGGATCCTGAAGACGCCTCTACGCGGTTATTATCGTTCCATCGTGTTGTTAGAAAGTTATTTTATTGCGTGCTTTTTCTTGTAATGTTTTCGGGGTGCCACCAAATGCGGGGGTCGTACTCATAACTGAAGTCATAAAGGCTACGTCGGTCTCAAAAGTCTTGTAAACAATCTCTCTTCCGACATAAAAAAGGAAAACACAAACCATAAATTTTACGAAGTGGGCAACTCTCCATTTCAAATGTTGTCGAGACCAACGCTGCTACAATCTTTAAGAAATTCTTAGAATTTTAGAGCTGCTTTTCGAATTTTGGTTTCTTTACTGTAAATTATTTAGTCGTTCTTACGTAAGTTTCATTTACGAAAAATAATTTCAGGTGTATGGCGTAATAGCAAACATTAACAATCAGGAAACCTGTTTCTCTTTTCAAGACTAAATTATGCAAGAGTGATGTTTATTTTAACATGTTTCTTAAATATTCGTTTGAGGTTAGTTTTCATTTTTAAAAGCCAGAAGCATCCTCTCTTATACTACATTAAAAACTACTCTAGAAATCGGCCTGTTGTTCTTAGGAAATATGCAGCAATAATTCTTAACAATTATTGTAGAAGTTTAACCATGGGGAGTATATTCGCTTTCTGTAGTTTTTGAAATTGTATGCTTATCGGAGAATCGTTTTAATAGACAGCTGCGTTTTGATAATCAAATTCCCTGGGTATTCTGCTAAGCGTGAAAACAAACATCAAAATTGTGAGAGTCGTTTTCAAGCAGTGAAGTGAACCAACACAAGGGTCATACCGTTATTTCCATTAGGAAACCGATTACTAACCGTAAGTGTCAGTGCCACTTCGGAAAGAGGACGGTTACTGTGATGGTGGAATTAGTGTCCTTTCGCGTTGTTTGCGTGGCCCACCGCGCAGGGGGCGGTGGAGGCGGCGGCGCAGTGCGTAGCGCCGCTGGGCTCCAGCGTTGGAATCTCCACCCCCACCCCCCACACACACACACCACGTGGTAGAGATGCCACTCGATGCCGATGTCAAAACATCGTCGTTTCTACAAATGTATCGATGTTTTAAATATCGATATTTTGATCGTGGACGTAAAATTCCCATAATCACAAGTTTATCAAAGTTAAAACAGTGAAATAATAACCCATGGTACCCCTGTCTATTCGTGTTCGAACTAAATGAACGCGGTTTGGAATGCCTTCATCGAGCAGACTTCTATCCCTGCCTCAGGATGATCCTGATGTCCTGGTGTTTTCTTGGTGATTCCTCGTTTTTCTCACATTTAGAGGCATCATAACTTTGTTTTCAGTTAAATTTGTATTATAAATTAATATTTATAATTCACACCACCGTCAATACATCAGGCCTAAGAACCTGTTCAAAGAATTTTTTGCCTCGGTAGCTTAGTTGATAGCGCAACTGGGCGTAAACCAGGGGACCCGGGTTGAAATCCCGATCGGGGTAACAATTCTTTGAACAAATTTAATTCGACTGTGTTATGCATCAACCGGCTATGCGACATCATACAAGTTTTCAGATAATCGTGTTCAAAGGTTTTATTTCATTTTCAGCCCTAAAAATGGTAATTTAATTATTTCATTCTTTGAAGTGCCAAACTCCACAAATATGAGTGGAATATTCTGGCGCTTACCTGCATAATGTGAAATTAAGAGCAGCAGACTTGAAGATCTAGGTTTTTAGGTGTTTTTTGCGAAACACAAAATCCCTGATGTGACTGATGGCGTTTACATTTTTCATTAATTATAAGGCTATTTTTGCAGATTTGGCGCCAAAATGTTGCGTACACTTAGAACATGGTCCAATGCAAGTAATTGCGTCCATATCTATTTTTTTTTTTTTTTCAAAAATGGCGCTTAGCCGGTTGATGCATAACACCGTCCAATTATAAGTTATATTGTCTCCGTCAAATTAAATTTTGTTTCGCCTGAATTTAATGTTAGAGGTTACCGAACCCCCTTTAAAACATCGATGTTTAAAAAGCATGGATGGTTTGACGTGTGGTTGTGGATGTGCACGTGGAGGCGAGCGCGCGCGTGGGTGCGGGCGGCAGGTGCTTTCTCCCGCAGCGCTCCGGCGGCAGCGCGCGCGCGTGCGTGCGTGCGTGCGTGCGTGAGAGCGTGCGCGTGGGCGGTGGACGCCGGAGGTCAGCTGGCTGCGCGCGCTCGGCACCGCCGCATTCCATTCTGCGCATGCCCCCCCCCCCCACCCCACCCCGCAGCGCCTCACCAAGCTCCGCCACGCCCCAGCGCCGCCTAGCCCCTGCTCCATTGCCACGGTTGCAATGCTGAGGGATTGAGAAGCGCTCGCCCTCTTCATTTGCCCGTGAATGAGGATGTCTCGCTATTTATTTTAGCGAAGTACATCCGAGAAGTGTAAAACCTTACTTCTTGATGCTAATTTACGTCTTGCCTTGTGGATTATTAACGGCCTGGTGGAATATACTGTGATTTCTGGGAATTCTCAGATAACTTCGTTTAATTTCTTTCATTTTGATAAGTTAAATGGTATTAATGCCTTAACAAAACTGGCTGTTGACTGTTTCTATTTTCCATCACTGTATATAAATGAAAAATATGAATTTCTTAACTTGGTGAACTTTGGTTTATTATTGAGTTGTTAGAAGTTACATCACGTCAAACTGTATATTCAACACGAAACCTTACTAATACCTGTTGCTTCAGCTTATAGTCATACATAATTACCGTATTATAATACCATATACACCTAACTAATCCTAATAAACCTAATACATTATTCAGCTTTTAGTCATACATAATTATGTAATTGAAATAGCTACAGCAGCTCAGCAGAAATAAAACAATTCCTATGTGGTTGGTGTGCATTACTTTATCGAGTTATGACTACTATATCGAGTTAAAATTGATTGTCTTTAATACTAGAATGAAAAAAAATCCAACTTGGTCTTCATAAAATGCAATTCGTGGTCGTTTTGATGTCCACTTTTATGTGAATATCTATCTAAAGATTACTAAGTGAAAATGTTTTTCCTACTGTGTTTAGGAATCTTCAGAATAGATTACCGGTGCTCAGTGAGTCACCCAAGGGGAGGGGGAATCACCCGTCCCCGAATTCAAAGTGCCTATTAAAAAACATAGCTTCTATTCATTTCCTATGGGGGGTAGTGCCATGTTTAGTGGCCCAGAATTAGATAAATTGGCTCCTCTCCATCTCAGGGTTGGTTCACAAATAAAATGGTTCACATGGTTCCAAATGGTCCACTGTACATGGTTCACAAATGGCGGCAAGTTTTGGGATAATCCGCGCGAAATTTGTCCCGTTTATAGACATTTACGGTTTTGTAAATTGCTCAGCACTAGTGTGTTCTAGCTTTTATAACTAAATTTTTTGATTGGATTCAGAAACAAACTGGCCTACAAAGTGATATTTATGTACCTAATGTATTTATTCGGATAATATTTGCAACCAAAAGCTTTCAAAAGCAAACGAACAAATTTTGAGGTTCAAAGATTAATTTTTCAAAGAAGGAATACAATCACTATCGTAATTGTGTTGTGCTTTCTCCCAAAACAGAGTTATTACTTTATATAAAATATCAATGATAAATAGCGTACTTCGTAAAAAATTACACCCTCCTAAGAATTATAATTTTTTTCGAAGTTTCGGCTGTAATATCTTAGTTCCGGACCAGATAAAAAGTTGAATTTGCACAAGTAGAAGTCGCCATGCTACCAAATTGCAATATAAACTTTACATTGAGATTCGAAAGTAGGCTTTAAAACATTGTAAATTCAAGCTGCTTCATTTCAAATTTAAACTGCTTATAAACATGCTTCATTTTTTCATTGGGGTGTAAGTGGTGGCAAAGAGTAATCATATTATTTCCTGCCATTTATGATCTCAAATCTACATTTCTTTACAATAATTAATACATTTTATTATAAATAAGATACAAATGTCTTATATATACCTTTAATATTACTTTTAATACCATTCATTCTTATTTGCAAATGAAAATAAGATCGTCTATTTCGTAGTTTCACGAACGAAAGAGAATAGAATAGGTATGAAGTAATATGTCAATGTTGTAGTAGTACATGCGAGTACAGAAAATATGTTTGCAAAGTCCATACAAAATTAAAATGTACATTGTTGTCCTTCGATAGTATAATTAACATATATTTAATTTATTTTGCTTAATTTTCATCAATTAACATAATCAAACATCCCGTTAAATATAAAATAATACTGCTCCGGACGCCGTAAATTCACCATGCACGCGTTGCTGAGCATCGATCGCCGCGTCGTGTTTTGTCAACATTTCGTCTTCAAATCCTCAAGTAAAGGCTTGTCCCATCTTCTATTTAATCAAATAGAGTCACAGACAATTGATGCTCTCTTATCTAACCCCATTCGCCTTTGTCATGTTATTAATATCACAAACCATTTTATCCTGTATTTTCAGAAACTCTTTTTCGTCGCTACATTTGCTCTGCCCTCATCTCCCGACAGTTGAACTTTTGTGAAGACTTCACTGCCTGCAGGCCTGTCCGCTCCCTTCTCTTCCCTTCATATCTCATCCCTTCCCTTCTTATCCTTTTGCTTCACTCCCCATCCTATTCCTTCCCATCCCATCCATCGCTTCCCTTCCCTTCATACCCTATCCCCTCCCTTCTTATCCTATTGCTTCCCGCCCCATCCTATTCCTTTCCATCCCATCCATCCCTTCCCTTCTTATCCTATTGTTTCCCACCCCAACCTATTTCCTTTCCATCCCATCCATCCCTTCCCTTCATGTCCCATCCCTTTCCTTCTCTATCCTATTGTTTCTCACCCCATCCTATTCCTTTCCATCCCATCCAATCCGTCCCATCCCATCGCCTCCAGCCCCTTGCCTGCCTTGGCTCCCGCCGCGGGCACTAGGGTCGCTGGTCGTGGGTTTGTTGCCGCCGCCAGCGCAAATTTGTCGTGGGACGCGTGCGGCGGCGCCCAGCGCCCACTCGCCCGCGCCACCGCCGCCGGCCACGCTCGCTCACTATTGACAGGCGGCGGGGCGCGCGCTCGGCCCTGCGGTCACAGCGCCCCTCCGCGTGACCGCCGTCTGTTGTTTCGACAACGTTTCACTCTCCCGCCCTCCACCCACCCCCCACCGGCCCGCCCGCCCGCAGAGTACAGACGCCGCCTGAGCAAACGCCCGCGTTCGCCCCACCGGAATTTTAACTCCGCGTGTGCATTCTGCGCGAAGTGGCTTGTGGCTGAGCCCAGGAACTGGGAGACGACGCCTGCGGAAGTTTCAACATTCCACTTCAATTTGCGATATTCTGTGGTTCCTTTCTTTGCTTATCTTCTGAGAGAAAATGCTACAAGTTTTAAAATAAATTTCCATATAGAGCTTTTAAGAATGCATTTTTAAAATATTGAATGAAGGAATGTGAACACATGAACCATTAGAGTGCAGTGAAGTGAATGGCTAACAAATAAAAAAAATAATTAAATGAATTCATATACTTTGTATCCTTTCTTTATGAAAAACTGGCCTAAGAATGATATTTGCCCGCAAAAATTGCAGGTTTTCCAGAGGCTATGTGTTGCGAGTCAGGATATTACTATGAGTAATACACTCTGTACAGTGTTCTAATGGTCCAGAATCGTTAAAAACAATGTTACTTTCACTCATTTTATCACAAAAACAATCTCATTTCTCACGTTATGCATGTTCATGTGTACAGCATTTGACTAATACCCGACAGTACACACGTATGTTGGTAGTTTATCGTACCTGGACAGTCCTGACTCTCTGTAATTGAGGCATGCGTCGAGAAAGAATCTGGATGAATATTTATGAGCCAATTTATCATCCTCGAATGAATGACCCATGCACGTATTTACCCGTAGCCACATGTGACATATTTTCACTTCCATATCCGTCATGTGTAAGTAGAAATTGTTACTTATATGATTCCGAACGCAATAAATAATTATGCTTGACCGCAAGAATGTCTTAATTTATGGGTTATATTTACTGCGAACCTTATCATCTTACCGTATGTAAGGGAGAATCTACCTTTTGGTTGCCTACTCACAACCTTTAAACATAGTGCACGATCAGTCGAACAGTAATATTAAAAACCCGTAGCGTGCAATACCAGATATGCTTCTATCGACTGTGTGGAAAATGGATCCTGGAGCAGGAACTAGTGGTGCTACAGAATGGCACAGACTTTCCCGTATTAGTTTTTCCTTGGGTCTTCGCTAGCTATTCGGAATTGCGACATACTCTTTCTTGCCAGCTACCATCTATCACCGCCAAAATCACATTTTTTTTGTCATTTTCTTATTTTTTGGTTTCCTATTGGTAGAACAGAAATATTAATTTTAGAATATTAAAGAACACAAAAACCTAGCCGTAAATGGCAATTTTCTTTTTAAAAGTATGTGCCGTTTAAGAGAAAATGGCATTTTAGCACTATTAAAAATGCGAAATTTGAAGCTCATTTTCACAGAAAATTTTTGAGTTTTCGAAATACTTTATGTGAAGTTATTTGAAGCACGTACACTCACAAATATAATTATGTTTACAAATTGCTGGTAATGTGCATATTAAAGATGTGAGAGATGTTTCAAAAAAATTACAATTATGTAATTTTTAAAAAAACAAAAAATAACTCAAAATAAACTTTACGCTATACTAAAGAGTGTAATTAGCACTATCCGTTACAAAAGTTTCAAGAAAAATATTGCAGCCATATACGAGAAAATGGCGTTTGAGCATTTCTGAAAATGCCGAAATTTGAGCTACTTTTCACAGAAAACGGTAGTGTTTTCAAAAAACTTTAATTGACATTATTTAAAGCATATATACTCGTAAATATAATAATGTGAAAAAATCGCCGATAATGTAAATATTAACGACGTGAGAGACAAGTAAAAAAATTTACATTTTGAAATTTTTGAAAAAACCAACCGATAGACCAAAATGGCTTTTATGTCATTGATAGAGTACATTTACCACTATCCCTACCAAAAGTTTAAAGAAAAAATTTGGAGCCGTTTTTGAGAAAATGTTGAAAATCCCCGGGGGGCTTCATATAAAGTACCACCAAATTTGAAGAATCTTTTTCAAAATCTCAAAGCTTTGACTAGAACCAGATCGACTGGGGAATATCCATTTTGGAAGAAATCGTACGTATGGTTTAGGCGCTAGCAGTGTTCACAGACGGACAGACGGACGTTTTCCTTTCAATTGGGTTTTCGGTATGAAGGACCCAGAAAACAGGGTTTCTGGCTACACCACGTGTTAGGGGATTTTTTTTTCTTAATTTAGCAAGTGGTTTCATACACTTATTCGTTTTCACGGCCCGGTAATGAATTTTTTTCCGCCGAAAATTGGCCATTTTTTCGTGCAGCATTACATAACTTTCCCTATACTACGTATATCACTCCGTGTATACTTACGTATACGGGAAAGTAAAAATTGACTGATCTAAAACGGCATTCGTGAATCCTGAGGATTCGTTCTTCCTTATCGCATGACGTCAGCCGTGTTGTCAGCGTTAGCACACTGGGTGTGATAATGTATTCGTAACATCAGCTACCAGAAATTGTTGATTAATATAATCGTCTATTTGCATTTTCACTCAAAATTGAATCAGTTTAATTGCTTTTGGAATTTCCGCGAATTCCAAGGGAGAGAAGCGTTCGAGAGCGGCAGGCAAGATGGGCCAAAGATCCCGCAGCGATTCTATTATTACACAATATGTCGAATAATAGAATCCAGCCCACATCGATTGCTCGTTACAATGCCTTCCCTTCCTCTTAGCACATTCACATCGCAATTTACACAATACGTCTTCTCGAACTAAATAGCAATTTGTTTTTGATATATTTCTTCTCTTCCTCTCCGGTTGTTGTTACTTTCAAATGTACGTACGTATATGCGGAGTAGTATTTTTGGTGCGGATCTTGCTAATTTCATTGAATTGCCTGACGTCATTTTGATGTTTTTGTTTGATTTTTTAATT
>JAHLJT010000631.1:242912242-243045863 GCA_031308135.1 Acheta domesticus
ATTTCGTCTTCAAATCCTCAAGTAAAGGCTTGTCCCATCTTCTATTTAATCAAATAGAGTCACAGACCAATTGATGCTCTCTTATCTAACCCCATTCGCCTTTGTCATGTTATTAATATCCCAAACCATTTTATCCTGTATTTTCAGAAACTCTTTTTCGTCGCTACATTTGCTCTGCCCTCATCTCCCGACAGTTGAACTATTGTGAAGACTTCACTGCCTGCAGGCCTGTCCGCTCCCTTCTCTTCCCTTCATATCTCATCCCTTCCCTTCTTATCCTTTTGCTTCACTCCCCATCCTATTCCTTCCCATCCCATCCATCGCTTCCCTTCCCTTCATACCCTATCCCCTCCCTTCTTATCCTATTGCTTCCCACCCCACCCTATTCCTTCCCGTCCCATTCATCGCTTCCCTTTCCTTCATGTCTCATCCCTGTCCTTCTTATCCTATTGTTTCCCGCCCCATCCTATTCCTTTCCATCCCATCCATCCCTTCCCTTCATGTCCCATCCCTTTCCTTCTTATCCTATTGTTTCTCACCCCATCCTATTCCTTTCCATCCCATCCAATCCGTCCCATCCCATCGCCTCCAGCCCCTTGCCTTGCCTTGGCTCCCGCCGCGGGCACTAGGGTCGCTGGTCGCGGGTTTGTTGCCGCCGCAGCGCAAATTTGTCGTGGGACGCGTGCGGCGGCGCCCAGCGCCCACTCGCCCGCGCCGCCGCCGCCGGCCACGCTCGCTCACTATTGACAGGCGGCGGGCGCGCGCTCGGCCCCTGCGGTCACAGCGCCCCTCCGCGTGACCGCCGTCTGTTGTTTCGACAACGTTTCACTCTCCCGCCCTCCACCCACCCCCCACCGGCCCGCCCGCCCGCAGAGTACAGACGCCGCCTGAGCAAACGCCCGCGTTCGCCCCACCGGAATTTTAACTCCGCGTGTGCATTCTGCGCGAAGTGGCTTGTGGCTGAGCCCAGGAACTGGGAGACGACGCCTGCGGAAGTTTCAACATTCCACTTCAATTTGCGATATTCTGTGGTTTCTTCTTTGCTTATCTTCCGAGAGAAAATGCTACAAGTTTTAAAATAAATTTCCATACAGAGCTTTTAAGAATGCATTTTTAAAAATATTGAATGAAGGAATGTGAACACATGAACCATTAGAGTGCAGTGAAGTGAATGGCTAACAAATAAAAAAAATAATTAAATGAATTCATATACTTTTGTATCCTTTCTTTATGAAAAACTGGCCTAAGAATGATATTTGCCCGCAAAAATTGCAGGTTTTCCAGAGGCTATGTGTTGCGAGTCAGGATATTTCTATGAGTAATACACTCTGTACAGTGTTCTAATGCCCCAGGATCGTTAAAAACAACGTTGCTTTCACTCATTTTATCACAAAAACAATCTCATTTCTCACGTTATGCATGTTCATGTGTATAGCATTTGACTAATACCCGACAGTACACACGTATGTTGGTAGTTTATCGTACCTGGACAGTCCTGACTCTCTGTAATTGAGGCATGCGTCGAGAAAGAATCTGGATGAATATTTATGAGCCAATTTATCATCCTCGAATGAATGAGCCATGCACGTATTTACCCGTAGCCACATGTGACATATTTTCACTTCCATATCCGTCATGTGTAAGTAGAAATTGTTACTTATATGATTCCGAATGCGATAAATAATTATGCTTGACCGCAAGAAATGTCTTAATTTATGGGTTATATTTACTGCGAACCTTATCATCATACCCTATGTAAGGGAGATTCTACCTTTTTGGTTGCCTACTCACAACCTTTAAACATAGTGCACAATCAGTCGAACAGTAATATTACAAACCCGTAGCGTGCAGTACCAGAAATGCTTCTATCGAGTGTGTGGAAAATGGATCCTGGAGCAGGAAAAATTGACTGATCTAAAACGGCATTCGTGAATCCTGAGGATTCGTTCTTTCTTATCGCCTGACGTCAGCCGTGTTGTCAGCGTTAGCACACTGGGTGTGATAATGTATTCGTAACATCAGCTACCAGAAATTGCTGATTAGTATAATCGTATATTTGCATTTTCACTCAAAATTGAATCAGTTTAATTGCTTTTGGAATTTCCGCGAATTCCAGGGGAGAGAAGCTTTCGAGAGCGGCAGGCAAGATGGGCCAAGGATCCCGCAGCGATTCTGTTATTATGCAATATGTCGAATAATAGTACCCAGCCCACATCGATTGCTTGATACGATGCCTTCCCTTCCTCTTACACGTTCACCTCGCAATTCACACGATACGTCTTCTCGAACTAAATAGCAATTCGTTTTGGATATGCTTCTTCTCTTCCTCTTTGGTTGTTGTTACTTTCTAATGTACTTACTATATGCGGAGTAGTATTTATGGTGCGGATACTGCTAATTTCATTTAATTGCATGGGGCCATTTTGATGTATTCGTTTGATTTTGTTTTAATTCATAAAAAATATAATATCTGTTACGTTGTAAATTACATTATGAGCATTTTTTAAACATGATTGTATTTTTGAGCGCAAGGACTTCAAATTATTTTACAAGAAGGTTCTCCAAAACTAAAAATTTTAATGTAAAAATTAGTTCAAAAGTGCATATTTTCAGAAACGTTCACAGTACATTTTCTCAAGAACTGCTCCAAATTTTTCAAAACAATGTGCAGGTAGGACCATTTTTTACCATTCCATAAAATTCTCAGACATATTTTATTTCTACTATTATAGGATCAAAGAATGAAAAAAATGTCTTTTACATGCCAATGAGTAGCAGCTGGGAAAAGGGTGGGGCAATATTGAAAAACTAGTTTATTCTGAAGAGATTAGAAAAGTAACTATTGGTAGAAAGCTTGTGTGCCATTCTGGAGCCATTTAGTTGCCCACTTACATGTGTTGCTTGCAGAGATAAGAGGATTACGTAAACTAAAGTTTGCAAATGCAGGGATTTCCCTTTCAATTACTTATACAATTATGATTCTATCAGCATATCTTTGTTTGAATGAAATTTAAAGATGTTGTTTTGCTTTCCTGTTTACAGATCTCACATTCTTTTACAATTAATGTAAATAGCAATCCTTCATCTACTTTCTTCTCTGGTCTGTGGTGTTCTTTCTTGTTTTCCTGTGGCCTTACTAACATCATCTCCGCCTCTATGTTAAACATTGCATTGACTGCCAGGAGGTGTTGATAGTTGCCGATTGTATGCTAAAGCGTCACATCCTGTTTATCTGCCGTTAACACTAGGCGTAGGTGCGAGTGCTAATTAGCCTGTGCACTCAATCTCGTTGCGCCACAAGCTGCCAATACGGATATGAGAGGTCTCGCCGACAAAACGGAAAACAAATGACCGGATTTCCACTACACTTGCGTTTTTTTAAAAAATGTTTGATATAAATAGTGGTATCCATAATTCAACACGTCAGGATATAGGAAATTTTGAGACGATGTTGAAAGTTTGGAATGTTTCACTCGATTTAGCCGCTACACTGTCTCGTAATATCCTTCGGTGTAATGGATCTCGCCACGTTGTGAGCAGCTGAAAGGTTAAATGGCGTTGAGTGTATAAAAATGGACACGTGGCATTATCTTTAATGACTTTTTTTTCGTTTTCCATGAGATAAATTGCTGTCGAATTTGTTATGAATAAGCATACTGTACAAACATTCGGAAGTTGGGGTGGGTATATTGTCATATGATCGAGGCAATTTGTGGACTTAAAATAATAGTGAAAAATCATGAATTTTCCGTTACGAGTACTAAAATGCTAGTGATTTCAATTTTATTATATTTTTTTCTTTGTAAAGTCAAGAACATTCAATTCATTCAACAAATTTTATTATTTAATGTACCGTTTGCTGTAATTTTGAATACCATACCGCTCGTGTAGTTTGCGGAAGTAAGCGTTGTGGCGAAGCCGTATTGGAATCGCATTACTGCGCGTTAGAATGGGAGCGTGATGCAATGGGCTGTGCGGCGAGCCCCATTCGCCCGGTCGGGCCCCTCGTGGTCGAAGGCAAGGCACCTCCGGGAGGTTTGGCAGAGGCGTCGGGCGCGCGCCGGTCCCCATCTGATCACGCCGGCCCTCCTCCCCTCCCCGCCCCGCCCCTCTTCGCCCACCGCGGCGCGGGTCGACGACCCCGCGCGGGCCTCCGTCGCTCCGCACCGCGCCGCGCAGCGCCGTCCGGGCGCGCGCGTGAGGCACCCCCCCTGCTCCCCGCAGCGCCGCTGGCCGCTGGTCGAGGCTCGCGGGGGTGGCGCCTCATGTCGGGAAGCAGGGCGTCCAGGCATTTAGGCAGGGGAGGGGCTCGAGGGGCTGAAGCCCTCCCCAAAATTCTAATCTTTTTTTCATTCGTTCATTATTTATTTATTAGTTTAAATTTATCCAAACATATCGACATGTATAAAAGTACAGACTGATTTACTTTAAATGAAAATATTCTTCCAAGTTTCCTGGTGCTTCTTCCAGGCTTCGCTTCCATCCGTAAAATGAATAAATTGGAAAATTTAGCTTCATACTTTAATAAACGAACATCACTCTCTGCAGTAAAAGCTGAGTATGAACTATAGTGTAAAAATGCTTCCACCATACGTGCTAACCTCCAGGTGCTGAAAGTCTTAGAGAACTACGATCCAGTATTTTTACGTACTATTAGATACTTACTATCTTAGCTACCTTGCCATTAACAACTGCTAGTGTGCAGAGGTCATTTTCTACAATGAAGAGAGTTTTATACGTAGTGTAATGCGTGATAAGACTCAGTGCACTAGCCATTATTTCAATTCATAGGGATATCACTGTGGAACCAGACAAAGTGATTGACATTATTGCTGGAAAGAAGATCAGAAAATTGCTTTTGTAGTTGACGCCTCCTGTAATTTGGATTATTGGAATAGAAAATAATAAATTAAATATTGTGTTTAAAATTTCGAAATAATGTTATGTGGAAATAATGTTTAAATATGTTTAAAATCATGTTGGTGTTTAATTTTTTAAGAGCATCTCAAAATTGCTTGGGCTTTTACAGCACTGCCAACATTGAAAACCACGTCTTAAACTACGTGGAAACATGAAATCACCTATCACGAGCTACCTCGCTGATTTCACTAGCTACCTACTCTACCTCGCTGATTTCACATACACAATTCCAAAAGTTCTGCTATGTTCACTTGTTTTCAAGGTTTTCTCTGGATTGGTGCGAGGACATCTCTATGTCCTGAGTATGAATGCAAATTTAACTAAAATGTTTACTCCTTCCGAAACACCAGATGAACGAAAGGAGATGGAGACGGGTTATGCCTGCACTAGTAACGCAAAGTGAAAGGGGATTTTAGCTGGGAAGCATGGGCGAGGGAAGACTGACCACGGGATGCAGTCGGGCGATTCCCCGGGGAGCCTGCCAACTGTTTGTGTGTTGACGTTCGCGAGCGATGGGGAAGGCAGTGCTCCGTCGTAACAGATGTGTATTTACCGATACCCCTCTAACAGCCTCCCTCCACTCCTCCACCAAACACTGTTCCATCCGAACTGACTTTTTCCAGTCTTTTGAGAGCATCGATACTGTCCAGATAAAACATCTACGTTTGCACGAAAATGAACTGCCTCCGCAAACGGCTTGCAGTTGTAGTCGTGCGATGCTCGAGAATAAAATTGTGAATTTGAAGAATATGAATATTATATTCTATAAATTCTAAAACATTAATGTTAATATCTTAAATTCCATCAGTGCATGCGCATGAAACTTTCAGCTATTCAGCCATCGTTGAATGCGAGATATCTGGTTGCAGCTCACTACGATCCGCGGGAATTTTATATTTCCCATGCTTCTCGTTCCACACGTTGCAACGGAATTGGTTTGATCTGCTCTCATTGCTGTTGGCAAAATCTGAAAATGGAGTGAAATAGTGCAGTTTTTAGAAAATTCATAACTTTAATTTTCCCATTAGTAACGAATTTAACAGCTTCAAAGTATTCAATTTTCGTTTTCTTTTCTACTTTAAGAATATTTCTTCTTTGTTATGAAAGGACGCATTTGCTGTTTATGTTTTGAACGTGACGTGCCTTTAATAATTCGCCGGCAATTCAGTCGAATATATGACATTTCCTTTCTCAGACTTGCAATTGCTCGTAAACTTTTTTTACGTTCCGATATCTTCTTTTCAGAATCAGGCCTCCTTATGTCTTGAATATTTTCCTGGACATAATTTTCACTAGTGATTGAATAATAATAATAATAATTATTATTATTATTATTATTACTATACAACATTGTTTTTCTCGGTATTCGCCGGATATATATTTGACTTTGTGTCGGGTTAGTAACCAAGACACAGGCCAATTCATGTTTCATCGTAATTTAGGAATTTCGCACAATCCTACATGTGTTTAAGATTATTGACTTTTGCATCATTTTGAAAGTATATTTTGGTATTTGAATAAGTTCCAGATTTTTATGGATGTTATTTGGTACAACTCCTGTGCACGAAATGACCAGAGGAATGATATGGACTTTTTGAAGATGCCATAGTGCCTTGACTTCTGCTGCTAGTTCTGTGTACTTCGTTATTTTTTCTGCGTGTGCTGTTTGAAGATTTGCTGTTTGTGGAATAGTGATGTCAATCAGGTAGCCAATCTTTTGCCGTTTGTCTACGAAGGTTATGTCAGGTCTGTTGTGATGAATGGTTTTATCTGTAATAATTTCTCTGTCATAGTACAACTTATAGTTTGAACTTTCAAGTACAGAATCGGGAACATATTTGTAATATGGACAGGTTGTTTCTTGTAGTTCGGATTTCGCCGCCAGTTTCTGGTGGATAATATTTGCAACTTGATTGTGCCTATAGGTGTAATCCGTATGGGCCATTAATTTACATCCTGATGTGATGTGCTGTATGCTCTCAACCGTTGTATGACATTTTCTACATTTGTCATCTATCGCTTGTTTGAGGATATGTTTTCTGTAACTTTTAGTGTTGATCACTTGATCCTGTATGGCAACCATGAACCCTTCTGTTTCGCCAAATAGATCACCATATTTTAGCCAAGCGTTTGAGGCTTTTTTGTCTACATGAGGTTGCTTGAGATCATTTGCATGGCGTCCATGGAGTTCCTTTCTTGACCACATGTCTATTTTGTGGTTATTATCTGCAAACTGTGAAGAAATGTCCAGCTGTTTGTTGTTAAGATCAAGAGGGGTTAATTTGGTATCTGCTTGAACTATTGCAGCGTGTAGTTCTGAAGTTGCCTGTTTCTCATAATAGAAGTTCCTTAATGAATTGATCTGTTTATAGCACAGATTCTTTAGATCTATTAGGCCTCGTCCTCCCTCATTTCGTGGAAGTGTTACTCGTTCTATTGCGCTATTGGATGGTGATGTCTGAATTTTGTTAGAATTGTGCGAGTCAGTCTCTGGATATCTTCGAGATCTGTGTCGCTCCACGGTATTATTCCAAATGAGTATGTATACACTGGTACTGCAAATGTGTTAATTGCTTTTATCATGTTCTTGCCTGTTAATTTGGTTTTCAGGAGTGCCGTGATTCTCGATTTGTACAGTTTTGTCAGTGATTGTTTGATTGCCTTGTTGTCTGTGATTGCTGCCTGATCGAATCCTAAATACTTGTACATTTCTTCATCATTCATTGCCTGTATCGTCATTTGATCACTGAGGCTATTGTCTATCTTCTGTAACTTTCCTGTTTTATCTACGTGAAGTGTCTTACATTTGTCAATGCCAAAACTCATATGGATGTCTTCCGAAAATGTTCGAGTTATTTCAAGGAGATATTGAAGCTGTCTGTCTGTCGAACTGTAAAGTTTGATGTCATCCATGTACATTAGATGTGATATGGTATGGATGGTTTTCTTATTTTTACGAATTTTGAATCCATAGTGAGTACTATTAAGTTGTGTTGACAGGGGGTTTAGAGCCAGACAGAACAACAATGGGCTTAAGGAGTCCCCTTGGAAGATGCCTCGCTTAATTCTGATGTCTTTTGTTGTGATTGTGAAGTCTTGCTGCCTTAAGGACAATGTTGTTCTCCAATGAGTCATGATCTGCTCCAGAAAGTTAATGATGGTTTCATTAATTTTGTATATGCGGAGAACTTCAATAAGCCAACTGTGAGGAACGCTATCGAATGCTTTCTTGTAGTCAATGTAAGCCATGTGCAAGTTTCTATGGTTTTTATGTGCTTGCTGGAGAATGACCATATCTGTTAGGAGTTGTTCTTTACATCCTTTATGTAGTCGTCTGCAACCTTTCTGTTGTTCTGTCATTATTTCTCTGTCCTCAATATAATCTTGGATTTTACTTGTAATGCATGACGTCAAGATTTTGTACATTGTGGGGAGGCAGGTGATTGGACGGTATTGAGAAGGGTTCTGTGTGTCTCTACTTTTGGGTTTCATGTACGTAATACCTTTCGTTAAGAATAAAGGCATGTCTTCAGGGCTGTTAATGACTTGTGTGAAGCACTGGGCCAACTTATGGTGAAGCGATGTAAACTGCTTGTACCAGAAATTTTGAACGTGTTCTGGGCCAGGGGCTTTCCAGTTGTGGGTTTTTGCAATTGCAGTGCTGACGTCTTTTACTGTGATCTCCTGATATAACATTGGCTCTAGAGTTTGAACATTATTTATTTCTTCCTTAATCCAATGTGCCTCACTATTGTGATGATGAGTTTCTGACCAAATGTCTGACCAGTACTGTTCCAAATTTTGTTGATCTGGTGCTCCGTTGTTCTCTCGTTGGAAATTGCAATTTGGTCTGCGTTGTTGATAGAACACTTTTTCATTCTGACGAAACATTGAATTTTGTAGTTTACGTTCTGTTGTTTCTTTGTATCGTCTAAGTCTTCGTGATTTAGCTGCAAGCTTCTGTTTTAGTTCATCTAAATGTTCAGCTATTAAATTTGGATCAACAATTTTATCACCCTGGTCCTTGTGTTTTCTTAATTCATGCTCCTGATTACCGTGTTTTCTGATCTTTGCAAGTGTTTTCTTAATTTTCTTGGCTAATTTCTTGTTGTTTGGTTGATTCAAATATTGCGTTACTCTGCCTATTTCTCGTCTAAGATATTGGATTTGATTTTCGAGTCTTTGCTGCCATGGCGGTTTAGTATAATTCTTGTTTGAAGGCCTTTTCTGGCTTTCTGACTGATCCTTTAATTTGAAACCAGCTTTTACAGCTACGGTAGCAGCTGCACAGTAAACTATAGCATGTATGTCTGTTAAAGTGTCTTCTTCTTTGATCTGGAAGGGCAAGACATGTTCATTTATATATTGGATAATTTGGGTGAGCCTGTCCTTTCTATTGATGTTGAGTTTAGGAATTCTGGGGCGAAGTGTTGGATCTAATCCTGAGTACTTGAGAAAAAGTTCCTGGTATATATCAATTATGTCTGACAGGTTATCTTCCTTGGCACCTGCTGTTGATGGATCCTGATCTGCTTCATCTAATTGGGTTGAATTTGGAACTACGTGTGAATCTGCGATAGTTTGTGTCAAGGGACACCCATTGTTGGAGGAAGAAATTTCTTCTGATACTTCCTGTTTAATTTGTTCCAACCTTACTTTTGGGATTAGATTGTTTGTAAGTATAGCTCTTTTCTGATCTACAAGCCTTTGTTCTGTGACGACAATATGGGGAAACTTCTCTCTAAATTCAGCATGCAGAGATTGTCTGTATCCAGTCATTTCTGTTTCTAAACGTGTGGCTCTGTAGTAGACGCGCATTATATACTCATTTAAGTTACTCGTCCACTTCATACGTTGCCTCACTTTCCCTGCTTTGGTGGTTGCGAGCAGCTGCTCGAGCAAAACACTGTCGGCAGGTGAAGCCACAGATTGCGGGTTGCTTCTTTGGGATTCGGCTGTGGTTTGTTCGGGTGACCCGGTAGGCGCCCGCCTGTTCAGCGTCCTACCACCGGTGGCTCGCATGCTGTCACGGCCGGCACCGGCTCCAGACGTGCCCCGGCGCTCCCCGGGCAGCGGCTCTTTTTCCGAGGCCTTACGACTTCTTAAACGTCTCTCCATTTCAGAATGGGTGATTGCCATTGCCCCTAGCACCTTTGGAGTCGGTGACAATTGCTCATCTTCCACGTGGCACAGTTGTTCTTGCTAACACGTAGGGTTGGACTTAAGAAGACTTGCAGAAAGAGGGGGAGGGGAAAAGGGAGTATTATGGGGAATAGGGGGAGGTCTTGGGGGGGATGTATGAGGAAAGGAAACGACTTGAGAGGACAATTTAGGATAGGGGCAGGAGAGATAATGAGAGACGGATAACTTTCACAGGTAAGGGACAGCGGACAGCTGCTCCGGTTAGTCGCCTCTTACGACAGGGGGAGATTCCGTGGTGCTATTCTACTAAAACCCCCGGTCACCACACGGGGTTATTATTATTATTATTATTATTATTATTATTATTATTACTATTATTATTATTGTGGTAAAATGGAATCATATTTCTTAAAAGACTGTACGTGTACTACGTTTATTTTTTCGGTCTGTTCCTGTTATCTAATCTGTGCGTGGCAATGTAGCATATTCGTTTCTTTCTAGTGATTGCGTTTTGCACGAAATTGTGAATGACACCCGTCTTAACTGCACCGTGTGTCGTGCTTCTTATCCAGAGCTGTGCCTCTTTCCCCTCGCCCAATCACTTCCACGATTGCTTCTTCTTCGCCTTCTTCTTTTGTTCGCTTCCCCTCCTCCTGTTCCCAAAGAGCGAGGGCGGGCAGGGCCTGGGACGCACAGAGCGCCCGGGGACACCAGGCACTCGACAGGCAGTCGGAGGGCGTAAGAGTGAGGCGACATCCATAACAAAACATCGATGTAACAAAATTTTAACATGGTGGCCTGTTTATGGAAAACCAGGAAAAATCATGTAATTTCATTGCTCTGGAAAAGTCAGAGGGAAATCAGGAAATTTGAGGAAGAAACGTTTGAAGTATGGGGGAAATTTTTAGATGGTTATACAAGTAGGTATTATTCCTAAAAAATTAGCACTGTATTATATTTTTGCAAACTTTCTGTTTGTTGATATTTTTTTTTATTCTGCCTCTTTCACTGAGAAATCAGACAGCTGACAAATTAGTTTCAAGGTTGCTTTAATAAAGTGTAAAATACTCTACAAATTTTTATCAGTGAAAAAATTTAAATACTCTTGAAAACCGGGAAAAGTTTTTGACGTTTGTTTGAAGAATGAGTGGCCACCGTGTTAAATATTAATGTTGAAAGACGCGAGAACGAAGGGCACGAAGATCAACCCCGGTAATTGTCTGCTCAATGAAGGTAGTCGCTTGGTTCAAACACAAAAACCGAGAGAGGTACCATCATTTATTATATCGCATTGTAACTTTTACAAAATCATGATTGTGGGAATTTTTCATTCACAAATAAAACATGGAAAACGTAAAAGCATCAAGGATTGAACATGGACGTTAGAGATATATCGGCTTTCAAATATTGATGTTTAAAACATCTATGTTTCTACAAAACATCTGTTTTGAAAATATCGCCAACGACGTCGCATCCCTAATTGTGCCTGTCCACTAGAGAGTAACTAGCGCGAGCTAGTCTCGAGAGAAGCTCGCAATACTTCCAGCACGTTTCGAATGCTGAGAGCAAGTCAGTGCGAGTCCTCGCACAGGCATGTCCACTAGCGAGTAGTTCAGATGGCAACCGCTCTCCGCGAGCATCACTTTACTCTCGGTTGCCTTCTCTCAGAACTGTGTCCATTGGCGTGAAATGCTCTCGACACAAACTCGCGAGAGCGTAGTTTTCAAGAGGACACACACCTTCAGCCGTGGCGCTCTGCTAGCGATGCGCACGGGACGACGTGGGTCCTCGGATCTGGCTGACGGGTTGTGTTTATCCAGATGTGTGTGACTGCACACATTCCTCGTATTTTTTCTCTAACGCACTTACATTAAAGATAAGTGGTACCAGCAGAAGGAACTGTGGGCCGAGGAGAAAGCGGTGGTGTGATAATTGGCGGAGAGCCGAAGCGAAGTGACTAAACAAATAATACCACTTAACACATTCGTGCAAGTATGTACAGAATTTGAGTCAGGGTTATGGTAATTCTATTACAATTTGGAATCGTTTGTTTATTATTGTAATTTTAAAATCTGCTACACTCATTTTTCTGACAGCATTAAAAATTGTAATATTATAATCAATTTTAAAAACAATGAAACGGATTAAACATTTTGTGATCATGCCAGGTTAGGCATTTTTTGGCCGTGCGACGAGCGTACACAATAGGTGCTGAAAATGAGAGGCAAAAAAATTTGAGCAAGATTGTTAATTGCCATGATAGAAATAGACGACTATGAATGAATAACATTTCCGTATAAATCGCAAGTAGTAAACGCGAACTGTCGTGAGGCGTACAGTTGCCTTTGTCCGCCGCAGACGCGCGTGTGTTGCCGGGCGCCGCCGCAGGGAGCGCTAGGAGCGCGCGCCGCGGAGGAGGCGCACAAAAAACAGTCCGACGCAGTATTTATCGCGGAAGGTTTCCTGCCCGCCCACCGCCCCCGTCGCCGCGCGGAAGTCTGTGTGCGGCGGCGGCGGCGGCGACGTCGAGGTCCCTTTGTGCTGGGCCCTTCTCCCCCCCCCTCCCGGCCCCGCCCCTTCTCGACCAGGCGCCCTTTAACCTCGCGCTCGCCGGGATTCTTTTGTTTCTGCCCCAGGGCCCCGCGTCGCCGCGTGCGCGCGGGGGAGGGGGTACAATGTACGCGTGTCGGGCGCGCTTGTTGGGGTTAGTCGGCGGATTACGACGCGACTGAACGCCCGCCCTCCACCCCGCCCCGCCCCGCCCCGCCCCGCCCAGTCCCCGCCCCGCCCCGTCCCCGCCCCGCCGCGCCACGCCCCCGTCGCCGCCCGGCGCGCGGCGTCCGCGCGGAGCCCCAAATTAGCACAAGTCTGCGCCGAGGAAGCGAAAAGCGCTCGGCCGTTCGTCGGGGGCGGTTGGGGGTGGGTGGGTGGGGGAGGCGATTATTTCAGAAGGCTGCTAACGTCCCGAGTTGGGGCCCTACCGTGCGCGGAGTATCAACACAGCTTATTCCCTCTTGGCTTCTCGAAAAGGGATTGAACTTAAAGCGGTTACATAATACGTCGTCACATGAAGTGGAAGATGTGATTGTGGTTGATACTGATTACCTGGAGTGCAAGAAAAATCTTGTTGACAGACCAAGTCGAGTTATAGCGACTAGCAGTTTTATTTTCAGCGTTCTGGTGTGTTAGTGAACAGCGAAGTTAAATTATGAATTTAATTTTTAGACTCATGAAATAAATATGGATCGAAATCGCAATGGAGTCACCCGTGTTGTATGATGCGGTATTGTGTACATTACCTGTTCCGAAGGGGAGATGCCAAGTATGTGTGGACCAATGCATGCATTGTGGAAACATTTGAACTCTCTGCGGTGGTGTGGTCTGCATTCGATATGCCGGAAAGCGGTTTTGGGGCTTCATTACTTCAAACGATATGGATGCGTATCGCCAATAATTGCTATGAATTCACTGTATTAATACCTATGAATTGTATGCACACAACCTATAGCTGAAACAATGCTGGTAAAATAGCTGTCCCAGTAGAAAGCAAATACAGTTAACCTCATGCCACAGCAGATCAATATCAAAGGCACGCAGGTATAATCTTTAAATAAATAATTCGTTCATTTCTTTAGGAAGAATATACCAATATTTAGTGAGTAACAGCATGAAATAGAAATGTTAATGAATATAAATGATTGTTCATGTTGTTTAGTTAGTGAGATGTATGCATTCCATACTGAAGGCCTAAGTCATTATAACTACATAAAGCAACGAGTGGACAAAGATCAGTCAGTAACAGTCTAATTTTGACTGTTGAATAACGGTCCTCGCTATTGTTAAACAGTGGCTATGCTCTTTAGATTCGGAAGGAAATGTCTGTAAGTTTGTAGGAGATCTTTGAATGGCTATCTCATTTGCTGTGTTAAATCGGGAAATGGAGAATGTCATTGTGAGCTTAGAATGTGCGACTCTTCAGTGAACAACGCTTCGCCCAATTGAATTTGTCACCTCTGCAAATGAAATTACTTTACTTAATTAATTAAATAACACTTTCGAAAAGAGAAGTTTCCTCCAGAGTTTCTATGATTATTTAGTCAAATGTCGTAATCCCATTGTGTCGTTCAACAGGCAGTTAGTAGAACTGAGAAATCAACTTTTCTCGTAATGATATGGCGTTACTTTATTGTGAAAGGAGAGGATTAATTTTCGCCCATTAACTTAATTCTCACTGCCATTCTTTTTATAATAGTATTTGTATTGTAGAGGTAAAAACATGGTCAAGTAGTTCTTATAGAAATTATACGAACCGCGCTGAGGCACGTGATTATATTAGCACATAAACGAGAAAGAGTCATACCAAAAGGCTCTCTTTCATGCGTAGCAGGGATTTTAAAGACCAAGTTGCTGTTTTAAAGAAAATTAGCAGAACATAAAGAAGGGACGATATGCAGGGTTGTATAATTTTGACAACGGTCGTTCATGTAAAACTATGTTCCAATTTTCTGTCTTTCGTGCCCAAAAAATTGCATTCTCGTGCATTCTGTGCCCAAAAAATTTGTAGCATATAGAAATATAACGTATTTAACTTAAAAAATTTGATATAATTTGGAGACTGACAAACGTTAGATCTTTCCTTGCAATGAAAGATTTGGGAGTTCCAGCGAATGCGCGCATGCAGATTCCCAAACCCCGCACTGCCCATGTGCGTGTTCCCTGTACCTTCAGAGAATCGTTCGTCGAAAGGAACCATTTAAATCGGGTCTCACCGACTGCAAGTCCCGACATGTACCGTGCTATCTTATCAGTAACGTCGAAAGGTAATGTTTTCGTGAACGAAAATGCGAACGAATGAGAATTTTCCGTTAAAAGGAGTCGTAATGCACATGAGCCGTGTAATAAGTTTGTGCTTTAATTGATGAAGAAAAAACTGTATGAAGTTTCTTCCGCGTGACTGCAGTAGTTTCAAAAAATAGGCGGAAGCAAAATCAGAAAAGCATGTTATGAATATAATCCATAATCACTCGGATCGAAGGTTTTTTTGCCTGATGGCCCCAGTGCACCTAACATGTGAAGGTTTGGTTGCGCACGCATTGCACAGCCTTCCCATTCCGTACCCATTCTGGACATCTCGCTTGATTGATTGATTGATAGATAGATTATTTCCTGTTTCCGGGTGCGTCAACTGTCAATCCCGTAAGTGTAGTACACATCATTTCCTCGGGAGGGGGCAGTGATCTTCCCCCGCTGGATAGTAAGATCCGGCGTCAATCTACACGTTGGCTAGCGTTTCCCCGTCACGCATTTCTTACCAGCGGGGCACTGCCCCAGCTGGGATACGCTCTGAGCTCGCGACTGGTAGCTCGACATACAATGTCACTTGTATGTGGTAGTGTCATGTGTGTGAGTAAAGGATGAGAATAGGACAAGGAAATGTCGCCCGCGGTCCGTGGCCCGTTCGTAAGGGTTCTGGTGTTGATTAGAGATATTTCACAAAACTACCGATAGACCAACCGGCCGCTAGAATACTCCAGACTGCAGCTGAACTACACCTAGCTTTGTAGCTAGTGTGGAAGATACTCGAGCCCTAGGATCTCTTGGTAAGAGGCACGGCAGTGGCCTCCATTGACACCCTGAGCCGCCTCTGCCGCTGGGAGAGCTCAGAGTTCTCATCTCCTTGGTGTTATTCAAATTAGGAAACGCTGCTCTAGACATTGCGTTGGCTCCACACTTTTACATGCACTTGCGTACCCAAAGCATTTAGTGGTTACGAAATGATTTGTAATTTAATAGATTTTTAACAAATATGGAACATTCAAATTTTCTTATATATTGACGGAATACGCATATTATGTGCGCAAATGTTTTGAAAATAAGGTAGTCAAAAAATTTCCACGTAAAAATGTAATGTCATAATGTCAATTCGTCAATGGATTACAGCGGTAGAAATGAACAAGTCTTGAAAACGTCTGATGTGATTTTCAATGGATCAAGCTTTCTCCTGGAATTGTGGGCTTATAAAAATGCAAATTTTATCATTCAGGTTTCGTTTTCATTCTCCATTTCTGTTGAAGTGCACATCAAGAGCGATTGAAACGTACCTTCCAATCCCAGTCGTCGCTGACTGAAGCCCATTCATGCTTATAACGTCATTAACCTCGACATTCCGAGCTTCCGCTCGACTTTCAGCCTTTCTGAACCTTCTCCGGCGGCCTGTGTCGTTCTTCACTTCCGTCCGCACAATTGGGCTCAGTGGCGAACGTATTACGTGGCGCACATTCTCACGTCCTCCGCTGCCTCCAGCCCTGCGCGCCGACAGGGCGAGCTATGGCTGCTCCATAGCTCTTTCGTGCGTCTCGCCTTCTGCATCATGTTTTTTTGTTTGTTTGTTTTTATTTTTGTTTTTGTTTTTTGTTTGTTTTTTGTTATAGTTTTTTTGTTTGTTTCCCTTTTTTACTTTCCAGTATACGTACGTATACACGGAGTGATATGCGTAGTATAGGGAAAGTTATGTAATGCTGCGCGAAAAAATGTCCAATTTTCGCCAGAAAAACATTCGTTGCCGGGCGCTGATAACGAAAAAGTGTATAAAACCAGTTTCTAAATTAAGAAAAAAATCCCCTAACCAGTGGTATAGCCAGCGTCCTCTTTTGTGGGTCCTTGATACCGAAAAAACAATTGAAAGGGAAACGTTCGTGTGTCTGTCTGTCTGTCCTTCCGTCCGTCCGTCCATCCGTCCGTCTGTCTGTCTGTCCGTCCGTTCGTCCGTCCGTCTGTCTGTCTGTCTGTCTGTCCCTCCGTCCGTCCGTCCGTCCGTCCGTCTGTGAACACTGCTAGCGCCTAAACCGTACATACGATTTCTTCCAAAATGGATATTCCATAATGGATGGTCGATCTGGTTCTAGTTTGATAATGTCTCTTGAGTCCGCAAGCAATCTCTCTGCAATGCCCCTCTAAGTTACTCACATTTCTCCGATTTTTTTTCGTAATGGTCTTCCTACCGATATTACTGAATTTGCTATAGCTTGATAAGTGTGTGCTACCATTTTGTTCCTTTTGCTTTTATCTACGAAGTCTGTAAGAAGGAGATTCAACTCCAGTGGTGAGGGTATGTATGAAAAACGTCGGCAGCCAACCGGACTCCCTTAGCTTCAGAGATATCACGCGGTCATTGGGAGAACCTCTAGGGTCACTTTTGTCCAATGACCACCAAACTCGTATGTCAAGTGAACCCATCTACACTTACGCACACTAAAGTGTACGTAAGTACACTAAAGTGTAGATGGCGTTGGTAAAATACTTGTACGCGCGTCGTTATAGTCCGAAAAAAAAGCCGATATAAGTTATTTCATTCACCGCGTGATGTCGCAGAAGCTAAGGGAGTCCGATTAGTTGCCAACGTTGTTCGTACATAACCCCCCTTCGTTTCGGAGTTGAGCCTCTTTCTTACGGACTTCGTGTTTTTTATCGTACCTCGTGATACCCATCGCGTCAGCTTTCACCGTCGTTGGCCCCTCTTAGGGTGGCTATCGCCGTCGCCACCAGCGTTCGCTGCGTTACCGCCGCCATCGCCATCTCGGAAAGCGTTGGAGCTCCGGGGACGACCCACTTCCGGGGACCATCTCGGTGGCGCGGGGGCGGCGGCGTTCTTTTCAATCTCGGCGCCAGCGCCGCCGCCGCCGCCTTCCTCCGCGCCCGCCCTCCCGCCCGCCCGTCGGCGGTCTATTTCTCGCCGCTATCTCCGCCGCTGCATCTGCGGCCGCTTCCGCCGCCTCCGCCATCGCCGAGCGGCGGTGCTACCGCCGCCGCTTCTGGCGGCTCGTCAGAAATTACGCCCGGTACGTTGGCAGCAGTGGCTTATCGGGCCGTCGCAGCCGCGCCGCGCCGCTCTCGGTGCCGCCCTCCTCCTCCTCCCGGGCTTCGGCCGCCGCCGCCGCCGCTTGTTATAAATACGGCCCCGGCCTCCGCGCCCCGCCCCGCCCCCAACCTACCGCACGCGCACCCTTCGCTGATTAAAGGTGATGGACGCGGTGCGCGCCGGGACTTGCGAGCGCCACGTGCGCGGCGCGGCGCTGCGCGGCGCGGGGGCTAATCGAATTACGCGAGGGCTCGATCCGCAGCTCGGGGCGCGCGCCAAGTCGCTTCGGGGCTTTATTGAGCCTGACGTGCAAATCTTGTTTTTACGCGCGCTCCCTGGAAATGGGACGAGTAATATTTGCTCTTGTTCTTCTATTCCGCGCCACGAACTCCGGGCTTTCAGAGCTCTTGTTTTCGTATCCCTTCCTATGCAGGTGAATACTTACAATTCGTGTTTAAATTTAGTGTGGTAATTTCTCAAAATTTTCTATTATTTTAATATTTAGATAGATATTGTTTCCGCAGATAGGTTCATTCAACCTGGTGGCAGAACACTAAAATTTACATATTATAATTAGGAATTTAATACGATGTAACTTAAAATTATTTTAAGACAATAGTAATTACGGACTGAAGAAATAGGTTGAATGATTATTTGGTGCTTCCGGGCACGTCAGCTGCTAAGGTCATTAGTTCCGAAACTGGAGTGCACTTTCTCCCTCGGGAAGGGACGATGATGAAGAAATGGAGGTATTAACATATGAACAGTAACATTTGGGAAGATATCCAACAACAATTGGTTGTAGGTGTTTTGCTACACGTAGAAAATACTCGTTCGTAGATAATTGTCTCACTAGCCTATTCTAAAAATGTCTCTTAAGTTTTGTTGCTGCCAGTATTTAATACAACTTCTATAAACACTTGTAGAAAACGTTTCTGTGATCACATGACAACTGATTCTTCAAATTATCGGCACGTTCATGCATCGAATACATTTTCCTTTTTAGTTAAATACTTTCTTCTCTATGTGCATCTGCTGTTTGTTTCTATACTTACTGTTTTATGGGGGAGGGGGCTAATAAAAACAGCTGATCTTGGCATTCTGCACTTGACGCTCGTCAACCTATGAAACACTTTAAACTCGATATTTTAAACTCCTCGTTTCAGAGGAGAATATCTTGCACATAAGAGTACTGTGTAGGCTGAGTCATCGATTCTCAGAATGTGAGTGGCATTTTTTCTTTGGAGATTTCTTTCGTGTATTGACAATTCAGTTGATAATATCGGGTCGTGTACAGGAAGATAAAAATCAAATTGGGCATAATTCATCGGAGCTGACCTTATTATAGTCGTATGAGTCCTACAAAATGTATTTTGAAATTAATTTCCAACCAAATGTTTCTAGAAACTGCCCGATACGCTCGGCATGGTGATTACGCGAGTTGAAAATATCGGACTGTATACAAAATCGATTGTGGCTGTGCAGCACTCATAGAAAGAAACATAATAGGTTCAGTCCTGTTTCAGTGCTGGGCTTGGTGTCTCCCTTTGATTGTATACTCCGTCTCGTCTAACATTAATGCAATCACGTACGTCAACTGCTGAAACATTATATGTGTATGACGTGAAATCGTTATAGCTTGCATGCACACGTTATACGACTTCAAATCGATATAGGACATGCATTTCATAATAATTTTCATTATTATTTTCATGTAGTAATAAATGAAGCTTATTGTTTGCATAAACCAAACTAAACTGACGTCCTGAATCGAAAACAATAACTTGGAAAATAAAATACGTACAGCGCCAGTATTATTTGCAAGCTACCTTTGACCGGTTACATGTTATGCAACTGACGTCACAAAATAAACCCGCCGTACAGTCGATGCAGATAGAATGCCGGAAATATCATTTCCCATAATTTTCAAACATGTGCATAGAATTATTTCGGAAATAACGACAAAGGAATGTTAGTGCAACAGAATGAAAAATACTGGGTCGTATTGATCTTCTTAAGAATATATCTTCATATATAAAAAGTGTTTGGTAGTTTTTGCCTTACTAAAGAAATACCTTGTTTTTTGTTGAATAATCATTTGCTGATACGTCCAATTCATCCGTGATGTAGCATTTCATTTGTTGTTGTTTTTTTCTTGGGAGGGTTTTACTTGTATTCACTTTTCACCTCCATCTATAGTGACTTCGAAAATCTATTTTATTCAGCCTTGTTTGTTTTTACTAACACCATGCTGTAAGGAAGCTCATTAGAAGGCAGTATTTTAGTGAAACATACAAATATTCCCCGACATTGCGTAGAAATGATAAATATTTTCATGTGAGTCATGGGAACATTTTTATTTCAAAAACAAACGTGGTGAGTGGTCGTCATACAATCTCATTTATTCAATTTGTTGGTAAATGTTATATGAATATACGTTTTTGGCATGAAATGCGAAACTTGAAAAGGACAAAAACACAGTAAATTGTAGATTACCTAGATGACATTCGATTAGCCTCGGCCGTGGGGTGGGTGGGGGGGAGCTCCGAGGCGCAACCACTGCGCCCCACCCTGGTTCGCTTCGCCTCGCCCCGCCTCGCCCCACCTCGCCCCACCTCGCCACGCCACGCCACGCCCCGCCACGTCCCGCCACGCCACGCCACGCCACGCCACGCCACGCCACGCCTAGCCCCGCCCCTCTCCACTCCGTCCCTTCCCGCCTCACCCTGAACAAACCCCCTGAACAACCCCACCCGCCCGCTCGGGCGCGCGGCCAACGCGTCTGCTGTTTTATTTCGTTTTCAAAACCTTATTAGTGTGTGCGTTATTATTATTATTATTATTATTATTATTATTATTATTATTATTATTATTATTATTGTTTGCAGAATTGATTGTTATATTGTGATTACGAAATCTCTTATTTAGCCAACTGAAATATCGACTATGTCATCACTGCTGAGTAGCAGTATTTAGTTCCCCCCTTTGAACACATCGGTGTGAAATCAATATATTAAAATATTTTGTATTTTCGTAAAAAAATGCTGTCAGTTTGTATATACTGTATCTTGAGTATACATCTGTGTAGAAATTACTTAAAATAAACTACTTACTTTAACCACATTCGTGCGTAAAAGTTTTAAACTTCATTTGTGTTCAGAAAAATATTTTAATGTTTTTTGTTCTTGTTTTCTTTCTTTTTTTTCCAAATGATCGCAATATTTCTCCATATACGAGTAATACCTCAGTTACTCGAATACTATGACAAGTGTGTGTGATTTGCATCCCCACACGTGTGAGTGCTCTCCTGTCAGCGACGTTTCTGCGAGTGGACGCCTGACGTGAGGGTGGTTCGCTTGGCTCCACCGCGCCGCGCACCTCGATCCCCTCCCAGCCCGTCTTCGCATCGAAATCTTTCCGTCTAGAGGACATGTCAGAAGCACAGCCTTTTCAGCCACACGTGCATTCGATGGAACGCTTTGCAGCTCTCCGACTCTGTTGAAAATACCACTGGATTCGTCTTTGATAGGATACAGGTCATCCACGAGTAATATGTTTATGCAAGAGGGAACCGAATACATGATATAATAGTTAGAAATTCTTGCATAAATTTCGTGGACCATCTTGCTCCCCAGCGCTGTATAATCTGAGATTGAATTTATTCGAGCTCAGCTGCAGCGTTATTCCTCTATCCCCTTCTCCATCGGGGCTCGGTGACGTAGAATTTTCCGATTACGAGTCGTGATGGAGGTACTTATCCTGTCGTCAAAAATTATATATAATTTTTTATCTCCGCCCAAAGAGAATTCTCCGTCACAAACGTCACCTCTAATTGGAAGTTTTCCTCATTCTCATCGTCATCTTGGTGAGGCGCGCGGCGCCGATCGCTGCCGTCAGCCACCTATCGTCCTCTCCTCTCCCCCCCCGTCGGTTTTTAGCTCCCGGGACCCAATTACCGCGCCGTCTATTCTTGCGCCTTATCTGACGACCGCGACGCGGGACAGAGGGCCCCCGAATTTTTTCATCGCGCCGCGAGCAGTCAGCCGTAAGACGGGCGAACGCCGGCGAACAGGCGCCGCGCCGCCGCCGCCGCCGCCGCCGCCGCCGCCGCCGCCACCGCCGCCGCCACCACCGCCGCCGCCCCCGCCGCCGCCCCCGCCGCTGCCGCCGCCCCCGCCGCCGCCGCCCCCGCCGCCGCCGCCCCCGCCGCCGCCGCCCCCGCCGCCCCCGCCCCCGCCGCCGCCGCCCCCGCCGCCGCCGCCCCCGCCGCCGCCGCCCCCGCCGCCCCCGCCGCCGCCGCCCCCGCCGCCGCCGCCCCGCCGCCGCCGCCCCCGCCGCCGCCGCCCCCGCCGCCGCCGCCCCCGCCGCCGCCGCCCCCGCCGCCGCCGCCCCCGCCGCCGCCGCCCCCGCCGCCGCCTCTGAAAAATCGCTCGCTTCCCTGCCGGAGCGAAAACGTAATGAACGCGGGTCGGGTGTCACGTTACAATGAATCTCCCCTAATGAAAACTAGGGATGTGCTGTTGGATGAAGGAACACCGAAGAAGAAGGGAGGGAGTGAGGGAAAAAAAGTAAAGCGAGGAGCGGTTTCTATTCATTTTTCGCGTTCGCCTCGCTGACGGAGGAAAGTGAAAATAAAAGGAGGTGAGCCGAGGGCCAGGGATGAAACCGTGCGGACAGAGGCCTTTTCTATCCTCATCCGATGTCTTGCACGGTTCCTCTGTAATTTAACGAGCGCGAAGGGCTGCTTAATTAGCCCCGCGAGGCCGCGCGGGACGGCGGGGGGGGCGAGGGCGGGGCGACGCGTGGGCAGCGGACGTCCTCGCCGCCGAGAGGCGCCGGGCGGCGCTGGAACGTCGCGAGGGAAGATGTTGGCGCAGAAACGGCATCCACCAGACCTGCGGCATGCTTGGACGACATCTCAATGTAGATCGGTTACTAATGATTCCAAACGCGTCAACTGCTAAGATCATCGAACCCATAACTGTAGTACACGTTTTAAAAGGGTCATGATATAAATTAGACAAAAAAAACAACAACAAACTATTAACCAGAATTCTCAACCTTGGCTTGCGTCTGTGGCTCTATAAAACTTTTTAAAATAATTTCATATTTATTAATTTGAGAGATTTTAATTGAGTTAGAAGAATTCGAAAAAAAATGTCTCATCCCCACCAGAAGAGAGGGAGAGAGAGGGAGAGAGGGTACCTCATTTACCCCACGCGGTTTGAGGGAAGAGGTCTAATCGTCAGCGACGGTCGAACACACGTTCGTTACTCGATTATCATATGTCTGATAAATAACATTTCTCCGAAGAATATAGTATGAATATAATAGTAAGAGTAAAGAGTAAAAATGTTTCTTTATCACCTTACGATGCTCAGTCCCTAAAGAAAGAAATTTGACTTTATTAAAACATTGTACGCAACATCACCAGGTGATTTCTTCAAAACTCCTTTAAGTAAAACAAGTGGGTGTAATGTACAATACGATTAGAATTCCCCCAAGTCCCGTCGTTTGTGATACCTCCATGAGAGAGGCCGTTGCTTAGATGCGCCCTTGTTTCTCCTGGGCGTCGCGCGGATGGTAGCCGCTCGCCTGCCCGTCGCGGTCACATGCGACTGCAAGCTGCTATTCACCAATTTAAATGTAGTATCCTCCTCTGAATGTAGAGCTGGAACGAAAGGGGACATTGTCATCCAATCGCGAGCTTCGTTACGTCTTAAATTTTTGCTATTGAAGCTCTCGATTGGGTGACAATGTCCCCTTCTCCTTTCAGCTCGCGACCTTGGAGGGACATCAAATCTCTGGAGACGTCTGGTTCGTTTCTGCCTGATATTGCATGGGACGTTCGTAGCGATTGCAATGATACTTTTTTTAAGGATATTTCGTTAATATTGATCATAGAGGCTTCGGCATTATTTGTTAGCACTTCCTATAAAGAAGTTGGTGTTTTTAAGGCTGTCTGCATTATTGGCGCATCGTACGCACTGTATGAAGAGAATCGATTTTCTCTCTTACTAGTTTGTCTAAACAATATTTATTTTATTGCTGTGAAATATTCAGTTATGAATTGCTGGTTGCATTTTTTACTTCCTCGCCTTAAGAAATTCTTTATAAGAAGAGAAAGTTACGTAATCGGGCGCCGGAAAACGGAGATTTTTTTTTACAAAATTTGATGTACTTTTACGTGTGTGTGAATTCATTGTTACGTACCCTCATTAAATGAACTCATTGACGGTCGCGTTATCGAATTGTATTTGCATGTCGCGTGTCTGCTTGTTGTTATGTAAGTACTTCTGAGCCGTTGTCCGCGTTCTGGAAAATGTTAGACTGAACTCGCTTTCTCAGAGCACTTGTTCTGCACTCGGTTTGCCCTTCGTATTCGCCTAACATTGGCCATTACATCCGGGCGCCGGCGGCGCTTAAAGGATGAGGTTATTGTGTAGAAAAGTCGAGGATTACCGAAATCTCGTTAGTCGCGTCCTTTCTCCCTCCTCTTTTCGTCCAGCGCGAGCGACGCCAGTTCCAAGTAGGTAGCGCCGCTGCTGTGGCCGTGCAGTGATCCCAACACAATAACTGGATGCACAACTGCAATGCTTTGAAGTACTGAAAATCGTGACGATCCTTTTCCGTTGGATTGGCTGTGATGAACGTCTACCTACAAACTTTCTTACTAGTTAAATGCGTCTTGAGCGTATTATTCGGTTGTAAAGAACGCAAACAAACTGTAAACCATGCTTCTTTAATTGCTGTAAAAATAGATGAGATACTTATTTGGTTGTCATTACTTACATTTTATTAGGTTTCCGACGACTATTATTTGCTATACGTCGATCTAACGAAATTATTAAAAATACAGTACTCAAACCAAGAACATTCCCTTGCGTAATGTTAAAAAAGTCTCCATGAAATGAAAACTGAATTTAGGTTTAAGTATTGTAGATAAATTGCAATTTCAAAGTATTAAATATTGGTTACTTCTAACTTTTTATTAAGTTTTAGTGAAAATGAAAGAGAATAAATGTTTAAAATTGGAATGAGACGCCAATTCCTTGTATTTGGTTCCGAGATCAGAAAACACGTTCATCGTCATGGCGGGCCGTCACGATTTCTGAGTACTGAGTGTTGCCTCCAATCTTCACTAGAGCTCACTGGGGCCGTGAGAGGTGGGGGCGGATGTCGTAGACTAGAGTCCCTAGATACAGAGAGTAGCGCATTCCATTGTTCCGCCGATCCCGCCATTTGCCAGTAAAATTAGAACTGTAAGATGTTCTGTGTGTTGAGGACCATGAATCTCTCTTAAACCAGTATTAATATTCTTAAAAATCTGCATTACGTCACCAATTGTTATCACTTCTATTAAACGTCTGAATTCTGCTTGATGGGGCTGTTGGGTGAGAGGATATTAAATGGCGGCGGTTGCGCTACTCTCTGTATCTAGGGACTCTATCGTAGACTAGAGCCGCCGATTCCGCCATTTTAAATCCACATAAACCGTGCGGAATTGTGAATGAGTTGGAAGCGGCCAATCAAACAAAAACCAATGATAACTTAACCGAAACTCTCCGTAATGCCTTCGATTGTTACCATTCGTCCTTAACCCCTGAATGGTGCCTGGCGAGGCTATCGGGTGAATGGATATTAAATGGCGGCGGCCGTTGAGGTTGCGCTACTCTCTGTATCTAGCGACTCTATCGTAGACGAGCGCTCAGCGCCCCTGGCGAACGGCGCGCGGACCTCTGTGTCGAGCACCGGCGACGCGCGTCCCGGATCAATTACGCTTCCTTCGCCTCCTGCGCCTCGTCCTCTGGGCGGTGCCGTCATCGCCCCCGTCCTTCCGCCGCCTTCGGCATCACTCTGCGCCGCTGCTTGCTTTTGAGCGAAACAAAAAAAAAAGTTAATTTCGACTTTGTGAGAAAAAAAAAGCCGCGCTCCTAGCGTGACCTTTTAAACCGTCCTGTTAAGAAAGCCGGGGTCGCTCGCAGGGGCGTGGCGGCGGGGCCCGATCTGGGGAAATAAATGAAAAGCTACAAAGTGACCTTGTATAACTGAGTTAAGGAACTAAATGGGATAGGGGGATTACGTATATGGCGTTCTCGTGTCTTATAAGCGCCGTGGCTAAATGGAATTTTCTCCCCGGCGCGGCGACGTGGCGGGAGGGGATGGGGCGGGGCGGCGGTGGTGGTGGGGGGGTCGGGCTTAATTAAAGACGCCGCTTCGTAAACAGCGTTCGCGTCCGGAGAGCGCGGCGCCCACCTGCCCGCGCGGTGGCGCTGTGCAGCAACTCCCGGCGGCAGGAGGAGGGCCGCGCGCCTGGCGACAGCTCTCAACCGGTGCCAGTCTGTGGCCAAGCACCGGCACACTCAAGGTGATAAGTAGCGGGACGGAGTTTGGTGACCTACAACACCGCCAAAACTCACCCATTAAATACTCTTAAAATTAGTATAATTGTTGGTGATGTAGATACCTTTTTCAATAATGGATGAAAGACGGTTGTTTTCTGGTATCAAATATTTATTTTAAGGCTGAAGATCTTTTCGATAGCATGGCTATCATCTGGGCAGAACTTCGTTTTCCTGAAGGTGATAGCCATGCTGTCGAAAAGGTCTTAAGCCTTAAAATAAATATTTGTTACCAGACAACGCCCGTATTTCATTCATTACTCTTAAAATGGTTTTCAAATGCGCTAAAAGCAAAGAAAATGACGTAAAAAATGTAATCAAAACCAGTTCAGATGAACTAACTCAAGCTGTTGGATGTTACTGATATAATTGAGGCTTCCCTCGTGCGTTCAAGTTAACTCAGCTCGCAGACTTTTGATTTGGAACTGTTCTCTACCAGGAAATATTTGTCTTTTTTTATCGCGAAGTTGTACAAACCGACAGTGGCGCTGATAGGCGTCGCACTCACAGGTGTGCCTCTGACCAAGATATCCTACGTTCGAGTCCCGACGGTGGCAGGGAGATACCTGATTGGGGAATACCCAGCAAGTCAACGTGTTGGTCGGCACCGGATCTCGCCATCCAATGGGGGAAGATCACAGCCACGTCTCGCGCCTAAAATAATGCACTATACTGCGATTTTTTTTAACTTTGTCCCTGACAGGATTCAGCTGTTTCGCTGCCATCTAATCGGGAGTTTCTATTTCGCTAAAGTCACGTCACAATGGTGACGTTCAAGCTCCTGATTGGATGAAACCGTCAACAGCTGATTCCTGTCAGGGGCAAAGTTACGAAAATCGCAATATACACTTACGGAATTAATGACCTTAGCAGTTGACGCGCCCGGTGCAAGCGGCGCGTCGCGTGCAAGCGGCGTGTCCTCGCGCTGTCTGCGTCGTGTATTCGCGCGGCAGATAAACGCCGCGATAGCCCTGCGTTCGCCCACCGTTCGTTAAATACGAACCTCCGCGGAGCTCAAAGGGCGAGATAGCATCGCGGTCGCGCGCGCGCGCCAGTCGCCCGCGGTTTTAAATCCCGCCGCGCAATTTCACGGGCGGCCGAAGCGCCGGGGGCGTGCGCGCACGCGCGCGTCCGCCCGCCGCCATCTTGGTCACATGACTCCCATAATTCGTGGAGACATTTCCGGGCTCGGTCGTCGCCATTTTGCTAACGACGCAATCAACCCCGACAGGATGGGCTCCTCCCCGCGCGGCAGAATAGGGCACGTATTCGTCTTGCGGCGCAGTTTTGCTGTGAAATTGCGAGGGTTATGACTTCGCTCACATACATCACGTAATGTTGGCCGTAAATTTTTGTTTGAACTACGGCGGCTGCACAGCCATTTGGAAAAATTATATGAAATATTAATCAAAAAGACGTAAATAGGTCGTTTTTTCCTTTTTTTTAACATCTGTGGTAATCGATAGGTTCAGATCTTTCTGACCTTCGAAGATGGCAAATAGTACCACATAATGAAATGTTATAAAATAAAAATCACTAAATTGACTGTTACGCATTTGTTCTAAAGATGGTATCAGTTGTTCCCTTAAAGTCCTGAAAAATTATTAGGGAAATACAGATATAAGTAATCACGTAAAAGCAAAACATATCAAAATTTAAATTCGACCACAGTGTCTGGATTTTCTTGCCTTGCTTTGACTTTGAATCCGTGATCCAAACAACTGGAAACATTTCCTGTACGCGTGTTGGCTAGGCGAATTTCGTATCATCTCCGTGGCTGTTATGAGAGAGAGCTTCCATTTGTGTCTGTATCTGTTTGTGTGCGGGCTTTCGCTGTCGGCCAATGGCCGTTTGCTTATTCGGCCCACGCGCCGTCGCCGAGACTCGCGCTGATTTCTCCGGAGGCTTCGGCCCCGCAAATCCCGCTCGGCCCCCGCGTCGCGGCGCCACCGCCGCCGCCGCCGCCTCGGGGACCGCGCTAAGCCTCCCGCGCGCCGCCCCGGGCGCCTCGCTTGCGTCGCCGCGCGAGGACAGCGCGGGCCGCGCCTTCCAAACACCTCCGCGCTACCTGCTGCTGCGTTGGTGTGTATGAATGCATGCGTGTGTATGAATGCGAGAATGAATGTGTGAGAGAATGAGTTGTAAAAATAGTTATACGAATGTCTAAGTGAGTGAATGAAACAAAATGAAAAAAGAAGAACATTTTAAAGAACTCAAAAATCACACTCTTAAAAACTGTAAATATAACTAGGCTAGGCCCAAAGAGGCCAGCCATATAATAGTTTTAAGTTAGCAATAAGTTAGTTTTAAGTTCGTATATTTAAGACATAGCCCTCACGATCTCCAAAAGCCTAATCGGTTGAAGAAGAACTGTATCCAGTCAATGAATAAATTCCCTCCCCCTCCAGGGCAACTTGGGGGGGGGGAATCGAAGGGGGAAAAAAAGCTGCGTTGGCTCAGACGTTGCCTCTGCAGACGCGATTTTTCCCCATTGATTAGTGTTTGCAGACGCGTTGTCTTCCAATGTCGTTAGTCCCGTACGTGTAGTGCGTGATTTTCTGTTTTAATCGGGGTGTAACTCATCAAATCGCAATTTCTTTGCTTTACGAAATATAACGAAAATTATTTTAACATTTTATTTACAAATCTCAAAAGCACTACGCAGCAAATGTTCATAAGAAATATTATTTTCTAAAAGTCCCTAATATCATACTGAAATATAATACTAGTAACCAGAAAAGTGACAACTAAATCCAATTAATTGTAGCGTAATCAAATATCATCCATAAGCAGATTATGAGAGATTCGGGGTGAGTGGACTTTCTCGCGGGAAGTTGCTGTGATGCTCCTCGCTGGATGGCGAGGTTCGGCGCCGACCTACACGCCGGACCTGTTAGATATTCCCCAACTGGTACACCTTCCCTCCAACGCCGCACCGCCCCAGCCGAGACAAGCTGTAAGTTCCCGACATGTGTGGCAGTGTACTGCACGTAAGTGTGTGTACCTAAAGGGTTAGAATAGTTTAAGGAAGACGAAGGAAAGATCGCGCTGTCGGTTGTGTGTTAGGAACTGTACCGGCATTCACCTGATGTTGATCGGAGAAACCACCGAAAACTACCGATCAGAGCAGGCGGCTGCTAGAATTCTCCTCCACCCAGCGGCTGAAAAAACCTAGCAATCTAGCTTGTGTTGGAAATCCTGCGACCGTCAGGGCTCGAACCCTGAGACCTCCCGGTCAGAGGCACTGCGCTGAAATCAGTTGATGCCGTGAGCGACCGTTGCCGATCTGAAACTGGATGTCCTAGGGTTTGAGTGGAATTTTCAACTCTAGGTAAGTAGCTAGGTCGTATTTAGTCGCTGTTTGGAGGAAAATTCTAGTGGCTGGCTGCTCTGATCAGAGTTTTCTGTGGTTTCTCGTATCAATACCAAGCGAATGTATGATCAGTACCTAACATGCGGGCCATTGACCAAGGGCGATCTTTTCTTTCTCTTTCTTGTTCCCATGTGCGTACCAGAAAGGCCACGCACAGTACTTCAGATTCTGGAAATAGTAGGTCCGAAGGCGAAGTGCCGCTACCGATTGTGCACGGCGCGTGTGGCTTCATGTTTCTAGTCAACGAAGAGTTCATGTTTTATTTTCTGATTTACTTTCCAGTATTTTAATAACTTAATTTACATACACATGATGTTTCGAGTTCAAGCGTGAAAAATCTTGCTTGTTGACCTGCAGGAAAATATTTTTTATTGAAACGCTCATCGCAGGAATATTTTAGTTTTTTTTCAAAAGTGTCTTCCGATTATTAAAATGTAAATCTCTCGTGAATGTAAGTTTCAGTAAAAGAAATTCAAAATTGATGTTTTTATATAATTGTCACCATATCAGTCACCTTACATACATTAGGAACGATAGTGCGCTCGAGAAAGCTGTTCAAAGGGTTGACTGACTCGGTAGCTTAGTAGTCAGAGCAACTGGGCGTAAACCAGAAGGTCCGGGTTCGAATCCCTGTTGGGCCGACCAATTCTTTGAACGAATTTGATTATAAAAATTAATTTTGGTTTAATTTAACGCGTCAGAAACATAATTCTTTTCTTTCCAACCTCTTTCCTTTTTTTTTTAGTATGCCGCGTTCTCGTCTCATTTACAAGTCCAACGTTTTTCTTGTGTGGAGCTCGCGTGTAAAAAATGCGGCCGTTTGAGGGCGCTTCTCTCTCGCGAGGTGTCCCTTGAAGGCCCGCGATGCTCCGCAGCGACGTCTGAATGTTCCCCGTTGTGTGAAAGGCCGCGCTCGCTCTCGCCTTCCGTCGCTCACAGCGAAGATTTCCTGCGGCGCGTGAAGCCCCGCCCCCTCGGCGCGAGGCCGTCAGGCGAGCGGGGCGGCGCGTGCATCGCCCGCCAACCTTTAACGCCTTCCCGCCTGCTCCCCACGTCTCCGCTCATCTTCCTCTTCCCCTCCGGCTGCGCCGCTCACTGCCACTTTCTCCGGCCCCTTCCCCCCGGCCGCGGAGCTGCTCCCCGCCGTCAGCTTCTCAACCGCGCGCGCGCGCGGCCTCCCTGCCTGCTGCAGGCGGAGGCGCCGCGCCGCGCCGCGTACGTCAGGCCGCGTGACAGAGCCGGGGCTCCCGCGGGCGCCAGCGAGCGAGCGGCCTGCTGCATTATTTGTCAGCTCCTCGGCCGCCTCACCTGCCGCGAATTATTCATAGGGCGGCCGCCCCGCCCCGCCCCGCCCCGCCCCGCCCCGCCCAGGGCCCAGCGCGTAAACACGGTGTCGCCCCTGCCGTGGGGGCGCGGGCGCAGCGGGTGGCACCCGTGCCGGGGGCTCCCGACGAGGCAGCCTGTTTGTGTGGTGGCGGGGGCGTCCTTGATCAAATAAAGGAAACGTAAATAACGGTGCATTGAGCGTAGCGACTGTGGCCCTTGTGAGGTGGGAGCGTACAACGGCGGGCGCTCGGTCGCCGTGACTGTGGCTCTGTGCGTGGGCGTGCGCGTGTGCGGGGTAGCCCCGGGAGACGCCTCCCCCCCCCCTCCACGTGCACATTGGCGCTCTCTCGCTGCTGCCCACCTCCTCCCGCTCTCTTGTCTACTCTCAATCGTCCCACTCACTATTTTCTCCTTGTCTTTTACACATAATCATGGGCACGTCATGGTCCTACACCCATTTGATGGGGGTGATAAAATCTTCAGTAGGTCTTACGGGCAGGGTCTAGTTCTGTATCTATCGTCTGTAGTAAACTTAAGAAAATGATATAACGAGAGACCCAACAACAGTCTCGCTTCAATACAAATTTTAATGTTTGTAATATAGTTTATGTTGCGCACTTGTTATTATGTGTAAATGTCTTTAAACAATTAAGTTATGATTCCACTTCAACAAAACAGTCCAGTAGAGCAATAATATGAACGCAAAAGCACGTAATTACATAAATTTTTCTTTGTTTAACGCTTTTTCTACCAAAAATTTAAATTTTGCTAAATTTCCATTATTATCAACGATAATATGATCGCCGATGCTCATTAATGTGCGAATAATATAAAATGATTTAAAATAATAATTAGAACCATTATAACCAAGAATACGGAGAATTTATTAATAAACTGGAGATGTCGGAAAAAACACGGGAGTGGGGGACATATACTGCTATGTAGCACGAACGGTCAGATATGTCATAAGTAAATCCAATTATTCATCTAGCAATATTCATTGAACATGACTCAGTTTAGTTTAGACGAAATCAGATAATTGAATATCATAAGTGAATGAACAAAGAGAATTCTCAGTGGCACTACACTTGTTTCATAGATGAAAGCATTCCGTGACATCTACGTGGCATGTCACACTAAGCATTGCTTAGTAGGCGCGCAGATTATTTGACCAATTCGAATGGTTATAGAGCTCGTGTGAACTGTGAGAAATCAACTCTATGTATTGTATTATACGCAGTATAAATGACGTATTTAGTATTTTATTGTTTTAAGTAATTTTAGGTTGTATTCTAAACTAATGATAGATGTACCCACGGTAGCGAAACGTGGGCATTCTGCATGCAGAATCTCAAAAATTACGTAAAATAAAATCGACTGTTTGATATTTATTCCATTTATTTATCTATTTAATATCTATTATTATCTATTATTATATCTATTATTATCTATTTAATCCATTTTCATGGGTCTGTCTTCGTTTGTTAACGAACGCTTAACATCATTACAGCGTTTACACACAGTCAGCGCCGGTCCTCATTGGTGAAAAGTACAACAATGATTTAATGACAGTGGAATGTTCACAGGGGTCCGATTATTACTCTGTATTGAGTCCGCTAATTTATTATTCGAACATTTTGATTTAACTTTGTGTTCTACAGAACCTCTTGTTCCTCTACAACCTTCAGGAAAGAAAGATATCGTCTTATGTTTTGTGAGTTTTCTCATTCAGTGTCAAACTGTTTTACTACTGCTATACAATTTCATTATTTGTATTCTTTTATTGACTTTTTTACGAGCTTGAAAACTTTTAAAATGATTTCGTAATGTGTAAGAAAATATTGAATGGTTAGGTTGGTATTACTCGTTTTTTCTTGCATAGTGATTACGTGTACTGCTAATTTCTGTCGCAAAGAGTCCACCTGACTGGATTGAGGTACCATTCTGATGGAAAGTTGCTACTTGCGAAAGGCGTTATCTTAAATAGCGTCACTAATCTCTGGACAGTAAAAAATAAATTTTGTTCTTGTTTTTCGCCTTGGATTGCAATTCGTAAATGGAAGCTGCCTTGAAATGAGATCGAGGCAATACGCGTTGCGAAGTAACAAGCGCTAATGTTATCTGTGGAGTGGACCCGTCCAATAACTAGAACCTGCCCCCTGCTACGCCGCCGACTCATAACACCAAACCTTAAAAGGAGACACTCCGGTGCGTGCAGCCAAACGTGTCTGGGTTCGACTAGCTCTATCTTTCGATCGCCGACGCCCGCTTGCTCCGTTGCCATTTATAGGACGCCTGTCATGTTCCTTTGTCATCAATCATCGATTGTCAATATAAGTATTGACCGTTCCGACTTACTAAGTATCCGTAGTTTCTAGATGCCGAGCAACCGGCATGGTACTATTAAGTTTTCTTTTAGGAATTTCTCTTTGTCATGTAAGAACATGTCTTCTTTGTGAAATATTTCCTTTATAAACGCGAAATATCTCAATAATAAATATTCCGAAATATTAATGTAAAAATGTTGTCCAATATTGTGTTATAAATACAAACAATGGCCATTAGACAAAATTTAAGACAGGTAATCACTTAGCGAAAACAAGATGAAACAATACTGGATAATTTATTTGGTCACGTCAGTTTATCTATTAAAGTCATTGTACAATAATTCTACGAAAGTTTCTAAAATTATTTTAAATTATTATTTTTTGATCTTAGAGATTCAGGAAGAGCTTGAATTTGCATATAAATGAATAAATATATAACATTAATGGTAACATCGAACCGCTACAGTTACTACTGACAAAATTTAATATGTCATCAAAGTATATTGCCAATTTTTATCAATGATGTACATCCAACTCACCACTTTGATACAAATCTAGAAATACAAAATATATAAATATATTTTTAGAACCTCCATTTTTCATCAATGCGCTTGTTCGTTTTCAACACTGCTACCAGAACCTCCTCTCAAACCTATAAGCCAACGTATTTGTTGAATGACTTTTAATACAATCAGAGGCGTATCTAGATATTCAGGCGCCCATGGCAAGCATAGAAATTGTCAGGATACTTCAAATTAGGGTAGTTGTTATTTGTTTTAGCGGATGTACACTAAATAGCGCCCCTTGTGAGCGGCGCCCATGGCACGTGCTATGTTTGCCACACCGTAGATACGCCTCTGAATACAATTATTACATGTAGCGAGTAGTTTCGATTCCGTGTAGGATAAAAATTTCTCGTTTTGCCAATTAAAGTTTTGAATGTGACTATTTAATGTCGTTCCTGGTAACGTTTTACGATCTTCATGAACGAATCACATGAAGTCAATATAGTTCTCTCCAAGCTTGGGAACTGGAAGGAGACGGACGTCCAAACGGGAGCGTCGTTACGACTTGAATTTTTGGTTTGAAGCTCCCGATTGGAAGTCCGTGTCCCCCTATCCTTCAGCTTTGGACCTTGGGAAGTCATATATTTAAATTAGACAATAAAATCACTCCGGGGATGTTGTGTATCATCGTTTATCCGGGCTGTGCTGCATCGATTCTTAAAGGACCAATTTTCCGTGAAATTAGAGAAAGTACGTGTTTCGTCCATAATATAATTAATTCTCTTTGAGAAGAAAAAGTTCAGACTCGCCTGGATGCATGAATTGTTATCTGTGGCTTTAGCCCGCAGAGTAAGTGCGCCGTCACCTTTGGGTACCTTGACGTGCGCGCACGCCTGACACATAGAGCTCTCCCACGCACCTTTGAGTTCGATTGCTCCGGACAGGCGCGGGAGGCGAGGCGCGGCGAGGCGAGGCGCTGGGTTCGTAAAAGGCGGCGCGTAGCGGTACCGCGCAGACGACGGGAAGCGCCGCGCCGCGCCGTGAGAACGCCCGCGGCACCGTGGCCTCTTGCGGGGCGGGGCGGGGCGACGCGGACGACGCCGGGCGATGCGGAGCAGCGCACAGCGGTGCGTAGCGGGGCGGAGCGGGGTGGGATGGCGGGGAGAGAAGTGAGGTGGCGCGGGGCGATGCGGGGCGACGCGGGGCGACGCGGGAAGATGCGGGTGGCGCGGGGCGGCGCGGGGCGACGCGGGACGACGCGGGAAGATGCGGGTGGCGTGGGCGGCGCGGGGCGGAGCGTGGTGGGATGTCGGGGAGCGGGGTTGGGTGGGGCGGGGTGGCGCGGGGCGTGACGGATGAGCCATTGTGAGGCATCGCAGCGATCGCCGCCTTCCGGCCGCCTTCGCTGCGAGCGACGCCGCCCGACCTCGCCTTTGTTCACGTGCGCTCTGCTTGGGATCGGGTGATGGTGCGCGACCGCTCGCGAGCACGCACTCAGGAGAAGACTCCTCGGGAAGCGCCTTACATGTAGCGAACGGACCAATAAGGAAAGAAAGCCACTCGAATCGGGGAGCTGAAACTCATATGGCATTGGAAATCACTAAACTTAATTCAGATATCGATCTTATACTTTATACGTTACGTGCTGAAAAATAGAATCGCTTATATTTGCGGAAGATTTTACGACAATTCATTACAATTATTTAGAACTGAATATTTTAATATTACCAGGTGAAATAGTCGATTTGACGAACAAACTTAACATCATTTGAAAACTCGGACACAAATGTTGGAATTTTTAAATTTAAATGTTCACGATGTTCTTTGTGGAGGTTTTGTATTTTTATTACGTTGTATTTGAGTGCCAAATGTAAAATCAGATATTTTTAGGGTAATTCCGAAATCTGCACTACTGTCTTACTACATCCACATTTTATATTTAAGCGAAATAAAAATGTTCACAAAAATATAGTTGTTTTACTAAGCATTTCTCTGTTTTTGTATGTGTTCACAAATTATCGTCCTTGGCTTCGAAGTGAATGCCCCGCTCAAGATAAAGCTAATCTGCTGCAAACGAAATTGTTTAACACTTTTCTTGCTCTTTAACACTTTTAATTGTTGTTCACTTTTCTTGCACTGCGACAATCTGCTTCTGCTGTTTTATTTTTGGTTTGTCTTCTGCCCCCCCGCAATATTACGGGCGACAACCACCCTAGTAAAGTGTTTTCGTTGGTTCTAAATTATTGCAGAAAGTTGTCGTTAAATTTCAAGCAAATAGAAGTATTTTTTTAACAAAATAACTATCAGAAAAAAGGCTGACAACAAAATAATTATGAGAACTGGATACTGATAACCAACAATCATTTTTTCACTGTGTTATTGTATAATTTTCTTCGCATCATTCTGAAAATGAAATTTAAAACATTATTTATGCCATATATGCACTCGAATATTTCTTGGCCGAAACCCTGGCGCAAAGGAGAAAACTGTTGCTGAAGACACCTTGCTTGTTTTCCTGGGGAGCGTCTCTTTCCGAGATTTCGCCAGCGACTTGCTCGCCCCGGCACGCCCCCCCCCTCTTCCGTTCCCTGGGGTGGGGGTGTGGGGAGACGTAATCCGAGTCGCCGGAAGTGGCCTTGGGGCGGCGTCCAGGGAGGCGCGGTCGGGTTTCTTGGGAGCTGCCCGCGATCCCCATCTCCGGCCCCGCCCCCGCCCCCGCGCACGCCCCCACTGCCCTCGCCCGCACGCACGCCGCTCGCGCGTCACTTGCCCTGGCAGCAATCCTGTTATGAGGATCCTTCTCGCATTCATACTAACCTGATTAAGGTGTTATGGAGGATTGCTACTCGAGATATTAGACGAGATTCTGACCAAAAACATGACCAGAACGGGCCTTAAACAGTAATAAGAATTACAGTAAGTTTAAAAAGTATTCGTACGCTATTGGATTTTTAACAAGAATTGCAACTGTTTCGCAGTAATTGAGTTATCAATTAATATTTTTAACACAATGTTTACCTACGTGTATGGAAAAGGTAATACCAGATACAAAGGAAGAATATAAGTACAAAGCAAATAGAACCATTAAAATGCTCTAGTACATCAGAATTGCAAAAGGTGTTTGAACCCAATGGGGCAATAACGATTATTGTTCCAACGCGCCTGACTCGTGGGAAATTAGTAACACCAGGAAGACTAGTGTCTGGTAGCCTTGCATAATGGTTGCTAGGTAGGGGATAGGCAGTCCGTGATGTTATAAAAAAATACGGGTCATAAAGGAAAGGAAACAACGTTCGGAAGAACGAGAAATAATAATATTCAGGCCGCACATTCAATGCAAAACATTGAGGGTATTTGGTGAAATATTAAATAGAATTAGGAACAGCTTCCTGGGAGTCTCTGAGAGCATCCTGGGTGTCAAAATTGGTTGACAAAAATAGGTTCTATTTTTCTACGTCTCTGCAAAGTTACTGAGCTTGATACATGCAATAGAAATTGAGAAAAAAAGAAAACATGAAAAACACGTTTATCATTGTATCTCTGCAACAGATGGCCCTAGGAGGCTGATGTTTTTGGGAATCTACGACATTTTGTATTCTCTTTGACATGAGTATCACGATTATGAATTTGGTTTGTGGGCACTTTTCACATCCTTATTCGGCTATATCCTTTCCAGCAGAAATTTATCTTAATATAGATTTAGTTTCGGGATTATTTATTAGATGGTTCTATTTCATAAAATTCTAGAGTCTTTCTGAAGTTATCTCTGTCTTCTTGGATCTCCAAATAATTTTGATATAGTCAAGAAAGTCGTGAGAACGAATGATGCAATAAATTATATGGAAAACGCTAATTTATGTTATCAGTTCCTTCGTGTGGTGTAACGTTCACAAGCTATTCTTCCTCTAACATAAGAGCAGCATCGAGCCCGTTGAATGGCCTTGGCGAAGGGACAAGGCAAGAAATCCGGAACTGGGCCAGGTGCCGACCATTCCCATTTAGCGTCGGGCCGAGGCCCCAACGGGCGGCCCGAGCGCGGGTGCAGCGGCGTTTACGAAGCCTCGCCGGCCGCCGCGTGTTCGTTTCCACTGCATTTGCGGGAGCGGCGTTTTACGGCGGCAGCCCCATAAACAACGGCGGCGCGCGTGCGTGTGCGCCCTGCGGCTCGGGGCTCACAATGGCGGCCGCCGCCTCCCCCTCCCCACCCCCGCCCCGTTGTCCTAGGCGGAAGCTGGCGCGCTGCCACCCCGCGATCCGCGATGGGCCATCGGGCCGCGGGATTGGGGGCGAGGCGGCAGGAAATGGAATATTGGGGGGTTGATGCAAGATCGGGGTTAGCCGAGTTTGAGAGGGGCCGGCACAGAACCGTTTCGGTAGGGAGTTGATATTAAGGAGAGGAAGGAGGGGTAAGTGTAGACCTGAAAAGAGGTACTAAGTTACAGGTACGGGACAGGTTCCAGGAAGATGGAGGATGGAGAGAGGTATTGATTTCAGGCGTGAAGTGAAATTGGTAATATTTTAGGTGGCGAGAGGAGGAATGTGGTGGGTGGGAGCTGGCGAGGGACAAGGCAGGCAGAGGCGGGGCGTGGCCGGCTGGCGTGGCTGGGTCGCGAGGGTCGGCGTCCCTTGTTCCTCCCCACGCGAGGGGTGGGGACGAGATAGCCATCTCCCTAATTAATACCATTAGTCAGCGGTAAACGCCGGGTCCATAGGCGCGCGCCTATCTGTCCCATATTGAGGCTCAGCGCCGCGGGGCGGTTGTCCACGCAGCCGCACGCGGCGCCACCTCCGACGCGCTGCCAGCGCAGTACACTCCGGTCAACCGAAGCACGCGAATTCATTTATTTTACGACCTCTTTTCGTCTCGTTAAACTTCTGAATTCCTTGTCGATGCTGCCGGCCGCCCACCACATATAATACAGCCTTTCTTTCAGAAACACCAGAATCACTTCAGCATTGTCTCGCTTCTCAAGGCTCTTTTACATCCTGCGTAACTTTTGAGCGTGTTCGATTTTTTCGTACCCAAAACTTACAGTTTGCCTCTAGCGTCTGTAGCGGTAGAATCGTTCACGTGACGTATTTGTGTACGGTGGAAGTCGTTCATTCTTTCAATTTTGTGGTTTGGTGAAGTGCGATTCGTGAGATTTTGTGTATAGGCGTGGCGGATTCGAATTCTCGGATTTTCTGGTGAGCAGCATTTTACTGCCTCTTGCAAATGCGAGGTTACTGAATCTTACTTCTGCAGACGAGACTTCCTCCATTCGGAAGTTTTTTCTGTGCACCCACTAAAACATTTCGCAGCCACAACCGTGCTCGTACAACGCCCTCTAGAACACGAAGTTGTGTTTCCAGATAGGCATTGGCTTGTAGCGACTACGATTGTCGTTCTTTAAGTTTTGCCTCGCCAAGTTTCATTAAAGTTAGAAAGGTATTATTAAAAGAGCTCAGAACACACGTACACAAATATCGCGAATGAATGTAGGAATACTAGGACGGCGGCGCCGGCAATTCGTTCATGTACCGGCAGTGCCCCTGGCGGCGTATAGTGGCAACTCGGAGAGCAAACGTGCAGACCGTGTAAACAGGACTTTTGGCGTTTATACATCTACTTTGAGATACAACAATGGCGGTACCAGTAATCATGTATGGAAGTGAGACATGGGTAACAAAGAATAGCTACATAAACGCAATACAAAGTTCCGAAAAAAACGTTCTTAAGAGCTGTTAATCAAACCACTTTACTAGATAAAATCAGGAACCAAGACATCAGAAATCAACTTAAGATAATTTCACTTAATGAAAAAATAATAGATAGTAAAATAAAGTGGAAAGAGCATGTGCTGAGGATGGAAGGCAACCACCATCCAAAGCAGGCTTTGCTCTACACATTGAGGGGAAGAAGAGATCCAGGAAGGCCAAGAAAGCGATTGTGTGAACATTGAGGTCGGAACAGGGAATTTGCCTAATCCATGAAGAGAAAGTAAGTAGTTTGGGATCTTGAAGTTACTGTACAGATTCTGCATGAGAATCGTTCACGAAAATTGTAGCAAGTACAAGGGCCTTCAGCCCAACATCTGTGCTCCCTCCCCACTTTCCAGTGCCCTTTACTCTCGTACACTCCTCCCCACCGCCATCACCAGACCGCCACGCCAGACCGCTACGCCAGACTGCCATCACCGGACCGCCATCCCAAACCGCCATCGCCAGACCGCCATCGCCAGACCGCCATCGCCAGACCGCCGTGCCATGCTGCCCATTCAGGGCGCGCACTATTCACCGCGCCGCATTCGGGGCCGGCCCGTTCTATTTCCTGGCGCGCTGTGAGAGCGGCCATCGCTCTTGTCGCGCGCCCCGCTCGCTGTCCGATTAGCGGGCCGCGTTGGGCCTATCGGCGCTGACACCAGCGCCATCTTTTTCTTTATTAAATCTTTTTCCGATACAGCGTACTTAGCCGCTTTACACAACTATATTAGAATAATTACAATATATTTGCACACTATTGTAGGGCCGTGGCGCGCTGAAACGGTGACTACCCGCGGCAGATGCCAGGATGTTAAACAAAGGGCGCAGAAGATGACGCATTGGGAATTTCTGCCTAGCGCTGATACGGCGTAATACGGCGGAGGCAATGGGGGCGGCGGGTAGCGCCGAAGGGCCTATACAACGGCACGAGAACAATGCCTCCGTCTTCTTGTTTCTCAGCAGCGTCGACGTGCGGTTGTGCCTAAGTTTGTGCGAGTGGCGCACGTGGGCAAGGGGCCGGCAATTCATTGTCGTAACGAGCGAGACATGCATTAGGTCTCAGATGTAGAGCGGTGTGGTAGCCGTTCGATTAAATCCCTCCTAGTAGTGGGATCTATTTCGTTAGTTAATTGTAAGCAATGAAATTTGTTATATGTGACTACGGTCTAGTTTATGAACAAACACACTGTTCTTACAACCCACTCTCGTCTGTGTTTTGATTACACCCGTATGACGCCACAATATAATACAAAGTGATACTAAAGAGGAAGACCCCACTGGGTTCCTCAATGGGAAATCGTGGTGGGTATTTTAGAAACTATTGCTGGGTGTTGGTTGGATGGATGAGATACCGGGTTTTTGGTGTGGAGGTAGAGTTGGATTTACGGATGACGGAATTTATCTTTCGGAAATCTTCATGGTATGCGGTTTAGGTGAGGATGGGTGGTTTTTCCTAGTGAGAATGTCGGTTGAAAAGGGAGGTTATGAAGTGTGTTGAGGAATATAGATTTAGTGGTGACAACACCTGTGATCATTTAATGTGTTGAAGAATCTTTGGGAGAGGCGGGCAATGTGCTGGGCGACTGAAGGAAATTTTAGGTCATTACCAGCGCCATCTGATGTCTGAGGAACTGCGCTGCCACGTGGCTCTTAACGCGCGCTCGTTTCTTTCTCATTGGAGCTTCCTCTCGTTCGTTGTCAGTTCGGAAAGCTCTTCTCGGGATGGAGCAGTCATTCCGCTCGTTTTGGCGTGGTGTTATTGCTCCAACATATTCCGCGTATTCTGTTTGACATGTGAAATGAAATGTGAACTAGATTCCAAATAGCTCTGGAAATTGAGTCTTCATTATACCGACAGCTAAACGACATTGGCATTCAGAGCTTCCTGGTAGTTAGGAAAACGCTTCGTTTGTGCTCCTGTACGTCCTCCATACTCACAGTAGAAATTGATTCATCTCTTTTAAACGCAAAAGACATTTCCGTGACGTCAGAGTCATACTGCTTCTTATCCAATAAACGTTCTTTCTTTAAAAACGAAAGCTGGAAAACTAAGGTATTATAGCTCCTAAATATTTTATCGATGATCAGGTGTCATGTCATCCTAAATCAGTGTGTTTAATCTACACTTGCCCTTATTTTGACATGACAAGGCTTAGGAAAGTTAGGATAATAAATACCTGTATTTAAGTTTAACTTGACGAAATGTCGGCAAATTACGAAAGTTAGTGAAACCAATGTCCAAATCACTTGCCGTTTCATGATTGTTCTGTGCATAGATAGTTACTAGTTCAAAACTCCATGTTCGCAATGGTGATCTCAATGGTACGAAGTTACAATAATACTCCTTAGGAATTCCATTTTCGGAAGTACGCAATGAATGTAATTAAGAGGTTGTCTCATAATAATTATTTCAATTTTCCATGTTATGAAGGGGGGGTAATGATCACTTGATATAATGATCATGGGTGGGTAAATTTTGTCATAAACGAGGTCCCACATGTGGCATTTGCTCCTGATTCGCAGGCAACCCACTGCGCAGTAGTGTTTGGCAGGTCACGTTCTGACGCACTAAAAGAGATCTCGTGTGCCTGCCGACGGGTAGGTCGGCGCCGAATCTCGCCATCAAGCCTTGGAATATCACCGGCCACTCCGGCGATAAAACATGCGCTACACATACGGGACAAATGACCTTATCCGTTGACGCGCCCGGGATCAGTAATCAATCCTGTTTTAGAAGTTTGTAACATTTATGAATTGTGACATTTCGTTCAGTTTGCATAGTTAAGTCACATACCAATGCCACTTCAATACCCGGTGAACACCAGTTGTCTGCTTGTATGGGGATTAGCGCTGGACTCCAGAATATATTGTAGTATAATTGAAAGACAATTGTGTGTATTTAGGATTGCATTACAATAATTTTATGCATGTTTGTATTTTTCATTTACGGCAAAGACAGTATTTCGTACTCTTTCTATACTTGCGGTATATCTATCCTCACCCCCCTTACACACACACACTTGCATGCACTATACTACCACTATACCGGGAGACCGGTCGGGGGGCCTGGAACTTGTCCCGGCTGTGGCGGTGCCCCGCTGGTGGGAGATACCTGGTTGGGGAAAACCCAGCCAGTCGACGGTAGGTCGGCGCCGGATTTCGCCATCCAGCGGGAGACGATCACCGCCACCTCCCAGGGAAAACATGGACACGTACGGGACTAATGACCTCAGTAGTTGGCGTGCCCGGAATCACTAACAATCAATGAAAGCGATTGCATAACTGCTCTCTTCATCATCTGATACAATAAGATTGCAACGTGATGATGGTTGGCACGTTTGTAAGATAACGCTGGAGTTTCCACTTAGCGATTACGCATGGTGTCGGTCTCGAATTGTTTGGTAAGCAACCGGTCAGCATTGAACGTTGAAACTATCGCTGTGGATTCAGAAATGTTCTAATACTGAAAGTTGTTATTAGTGGAACAGCAATTCCTGGCTGCAACAAAGAATGGATGCGTCTGTTATACTTCGATTTTTCTAACTTTGCCCCTCAAGGCCCGTCTTCTCGACGGAATATGTCACGGTATTTCCCGACGTTCTCAGTCGTGCCGCAAGATATCGTATGATCGCGACCGGTGGCTGCACTGCTTGCGATATTGCGATTTCTAACGGTACGACGGAGAAAGACGCGAAATGGCGTGTGATATCCCATCGTGGCCGTAGGGGCTTTAGGGGGCAGAGTTAGGAAAATCGCACTATATATGAGAGGTCGCAGGGGCCGGGAAGCGCTCCGATGCTTGCGGTGGCTGCGCTGGGTTTTATTCCGCCGCGATCCCGTCCCTCTCCAGTCGCTCAACGCCCAGCCCTCAGCCCTGGGCGGCTCCCCGGGCTGTGCGGCGGCCGCGGCCGATAGATAAACACGCGGCCGCAGGCGACGACGGGGATTTGCATACATTTCATTTTGAACAAAATTTTAAATGCGCGAATATTTGAATAAGTGGATTATCTGCTGATGAATTGCCCGCCGCGCGCTAACTAGCCCGGGAGATGGATGAGGTGCGTGCGACGCGCTCCCGTCGCCGCCACCACCTCCGGGCTTCACGGCTGGGTCGACTTCAGCCGCTGTCTGCAGGAGAATTCTAGAGGGCCTTTGTTCTGATCGGTAATTTCCCGTGATTTCTCCGCTCAGTACTAGGCGATTGCCGGAGCAGTACTCTAACAAATGGGCCACGGACTGCTCGCGATCTTTCCTTCCTCTTCCTTGTCCTATCTTCTCCCCGTACGTACATACTTATACTTACATGCACTACACTACCATGTGTTGGGAGACCAGCCGGGAGCTTAGAGTTTGCTTGCGGGGAAGCGGTATCCGAAAAAAGGAAAATCCCGCGAACCGATGTGTAGGTTGGTGCTGGATCTCGCCATTCACTTGAGGAAGATCGATGCCACCTCCCGCGATTAAAGCATGCACTTACGGGGCTAATGACCTTAGGAGTCGACGCGCGGAATCAGTATCCAATCAATTAAGCGACGATTCTCCGTACAGTTCCAACTGAAATTGATCATCGATTCACTTCCACATTGACAAGACTTCGTTTGGTCGACCGTTGCTCAATGCAACGTGTCTCGTCCGGCTGTCTCTCTCAGCCCCCCATGGCTGCCTTCGCCGCCCGCGCGCGCCGCCTCCCTCGTTTGTTCGTGTGACGCGCGTCGTATATTTCTCTCCCGGGCGCTGAGCTGCGGGCTTTTTGCCTCGCTGGGCCTCCGCCGCCGCGACCACCCCACGACCACCCCGCCGCTTAACCCAGCGGCGGCTTCTTCCTCTGCTTATTTATCAGTCCTGCGAATCGCTCTGGCTCGCGATCGCGTTACATTTCACTGGGCCATGCTCGGTATAAATCCAATGCAAAATTGTGAGTTCCTTTCAATTCTGTGCCGGTACAATGTTGAAATTTCGAAGGGGCGTTACATTAATTCATCATGTTATTATTTCAGTATACATTTTCTTATGCGTATACTAATATAATCTGTGTGATAAATAAATACAAATAATTATCATTTACCTTGTGTATACAGTTTTTAAAGTTCTTCATCCTTCGTTTTTATGAAGGAAGGCTTTGCTAACGTTGAGTGTGTTGAAAGGTTACATTTATTTGAAATTTAATTATTACCATATTAAATTAGAGGCTTAAAATATAACTACCAACATCGTTGATGTAATGGCAAAGGCAGTACGATGGTGCGTACGGTGACTGGGAGAACGCAGATTCGATTCTCGCTAAGTGACGGATACTTACTTGTCGGTTTCAGTATCAGCGAATTTGTGGCACCTTTCGAAACGGGACTGCTCTGGTAGATGCTTTCCATGTTTCGCCTGATCACTTGCAGGCGAATGCTCGTCCAGTACTCTACGCCACGGGCATGATGTAAGATATATAGTTGTGTCAACTAGCCGCCTTTGGGGCAAATTTTCTGAAGCTAGTTTGAGGGTACTTCATCGCTTTTCCTTACGGTACGCACGATTGGTTTGGGTCACGGTGTAAGATATACATCTTAAGACGACATCTTAAACTGTGGCTATTACACAGTTTTACAGACATTTCATACCCATTTTCGTAACTGTTCGTTTTAGACTTTACCAATTCCACCGCGAAACGACAAATCACTGACTTGAAATTAAAAATCAGCTGGCCACAGAGCTGTCGAATGGATCACGACCAATCACGACGTGCCCAAATTAGACCCAAAGATCGCAGCGCTTATATGCGAGAACTGTGAGAACTAGCCTCACATAAGCTTCAGTTTTGGACTGGGAGTGAACACACTTATATATCTTACAGCGAGGCCACGGGCTAGCTATCCAGCCCCTCCGGGAGAGGTGTTCGCGTCGCCACGTGCGGGGCTCTCGTGTGCGTTGTTGGCGCATCGGGGATGAGCGCCAGCCTCTCAGAGATCATCGAATTATGTTCTTATTTCGCGCGTCATCTTCGCTTGCAGCGCCCTCAGCGTGTCCTGTAGGTCGTGCCGCGAGCAGCCAACGCGCGCTATTCGCTGGGAAGGCCGCGTCCTTGCGGGCGGGTTAACCGAGGGAGGCAATATGACTGCATACAATCCCTGGTAACTTTCTGCTTCTCCCTCTCTGTATCTCGCCCTCTCTCTCTCCCTCTCTCTCTCCCTCTCTCTCTCCCTCTCTCTCTCCCTCTCTCTCTCCCTCTCTCTCTCCCTCTCTCTCTCCCTCTCTCTCTCCCTCTCTCTCCCTCTCTCTCTCCCTCTCTCTCCCTCTCTCCCCCTCTCTCTCTCCCTCTCTTTCTCCCTCTCTCTCCCTCTCTCCTTCTCTCTCCCTCTCTCCTCTTTCTCTCTCTTCCTCTCTCCCCCTCTCCCTCCCTCTCTCCCCCTTTTCCTCCCTCTCTCCATCTCCCTGTCTTCGTCGCTCTCTCTTCTCCTATCTGTAATCACCGGGAAGTATATGGATGCCAGGTGCTGAGACCGCTGATTTAAAATCAACTATTTCTTGAATAATTGTAATCACAAAATGGTTTCGACTCCTGTCATTCGCACTGAATGAAACATCTCTTCTCTTCCTTCCCAGCCACTTTACACTGGGTTGCCCGCAGGAGCCCATCCCTGGATTGTATAAAGTATTTCTCTATTTTAAAAAACGCGCTGAATCTACAAATATCTCTATAATAAAACACACTGTGGAATTATTGTATTTTTTGTAGAAATTCCTGGTTCACTTTGCAACCCTTCATCGAATCACTCCTGTTTTATTTCTCGTTAAGTTATAAAATTTTTCAGAATAGATAAATTATATTCATTAAATTTCTTCAGAGAATTTGTCGGCTCGACTAATTCTTTGGTCGGGCCGAACAAGGTGACGGGAATGGTGACAATTATATTAAATTATATTGTTGATATTAATAGAGTTGCGTGGAATTACCTGGCAAAAGCATTGTCCGAAGATGAAAAATCAATTCTCAGTCCATCGGAAAAACAAATGTACATCTTGTGCGTGCGCCTTGGTTCCTCTGTTCCTCTTCGCTGCTCAGTTCGCACCCTTCGCGACATCTCTCGCCTCATCCGTCCAGCGCTCCCCCCTCCTTTTGTGCGGCCTGGCGCCGTGAGGGGGCGGGGTGAGGAGGGGGGGGCACGATTGCTCTGAGACGGATGGAGCGGTCCCCAATTGCTCCTCGCCGCAGAGGGCGGTGGCGTGACAGCGCGCAGCCCGAGACGGGCCCTGGCCTCCTGCGATCCACGCGGGATGCCTTCGCAATGGAGGAACCAGATGGCACTGACTGTTGGCCTACATTGAATAGGCGACTAGAATGGAACAACCTATTTTGTTATGTCGACGAAAACGTTGCCGATTTTCATCCATATTTAAAAACCAACTTACAGTAAAAACGCGGTTCCGGTCTTTAGGAATTCTTGAGTTAAATTCTCAAGATTAATTCTTAAGAATAACTAATTCTTAATTATTCTTATTGTGGTATTATTTATGAATCATTTCAAGTATCGTGCGTTTAATGATAGACATTCCTGCCTGATGAGGAAGATAATATTTCTAAGTACAGGTAGGAGTGTTTTGGGCAATTCGGTGAGTTCGCGATTCTATGCAACTTTCTGTTGTAAAATATAATTAATGTTATTCGCCATTGGCTATGTCTATAACACGGGTGACAGATAATTCTGTTTTAATTTAATGATGAAAATCTGTGTTTTAAATCAACGTACCACAACATTACATTTTCTAATAAACTATTAAACAAACAAAAAAAGATTCACAGAGTAGCTGTGTCTTTGGGTAACTGGTTTATTAAGTATTGTATTCTTCACTAATATAAAAATTTTCATGTTTCACAACTGATATTGAATGAATAATTTCAACATGTTTGAAAGCCAGAAATGCTAGATCCCATAAAAAGTCGATGTGCATATATAAAATTCTAATTTTTACTTTTTTATCGTCAAGGTGTTTTTAATTCTATCTATAACATAAGCCAACCATGGAATTTATTCCTACCTAATAATGGATAGAGAAACAACTATTAAACAAACATCTTGTGCAACATTTTATTCTCACTTGAGTGGTAGGGAAACAACTTACAGCAATCGCAATTATTAACGCCATGAGGAAACTCGTAACTTAAATAGATTAAAACAAACCCCAAACGCTTAACTTAATTTGACAGGAAATAAAATGATTATTTTAATGGACAGTTCTACCCTTTCGCATGCAGTTCCATCCTCAAAACGATTTCCGGTCCGTACATCCGGTTATGAATCTTGTGTTTAAAGCGCGTTCTTCCCCGGCTGCCAGCGTATTCGTTTGTATCACTTGAAGCAAATTGCTTTGAGTGAAGCCGTGATGGACTGCATTCTGGGCAGCGCCGCCTGCAAATCAAATTAAGAGAGAGGCTGCAGGTATGCACCGCCCGCGAGCTTTCCCGTAATGGCGGCCGGCGGCGCCACCGCGCTCAACCCACCCGTCCGTCCGCGGATTAATTGAAACCTCAAATATTGGATTCCGAGGCGGGCGCGTAAGAATTCGAGAAATGAATACATCGGTTCCCGGAATGTAAATCAGCGGGCGCGGCGCGCGTGCGGTGCGGCGCCTGACGCGCGCGGGCGTGCGCGCGGGCGCACGCGTGTGTGGGAATTCGCCTCTGCGTGCGACGCCACGCCGCGGCACCGCACGCCCGCCGAGCGCCATGGCAGGCTTCTCGCCGACCGAAAAATGCAGGACTGTGGCGTTCACATGGTGCGTCTCCTGGAAGCGATTACTTCGGTGTGTTTTATTTACCTTGACCAACGTTAACGTGTGGTGGAGTTTATTGGGCAGTTTTATATCACGATTCGTGCCCATGTTAACGAAGTTTATTATATTTTCGTTTTATGTAATAGTACATTATGAAAGATGATGTAATGATGGGTATTAAAACACAAGTGTGGTATTACGATACGAGCGAGAAAAGAACGTGTAAGTTAATATTTACAATTAATAGTTTCGCGGCAGTTGATTTAGCCAAGGCCACCTAGCGGACCGCTACCTAAATCTATGCCTCGCATGCTGCCGCAGGTGGCTGTGGTTACTTGTCCGTCTGCTAGGGAGTACTGCGCTAGTCAAATAGGATCAAAGTTAAATTACGATCTACTTTAACTTACTTAAGTTACTTAATCTACTTAAAAAGTATTGAGCATGATAAAATATCAAACACAATTTTAATTTACACTATCAAACGAAACATTAGCTAAAACGATTCTCAATTATTAATGAAGTGTCAATACTTGGTTTGTAAACTTCTCTGTGTTTGGTCAAGAACCTGTATCATAATGAAAACTTTATCAAAATGACTATCAGTATGCCACTGGTTGCAGCCATCAAATGACAGCATTATACTATGGGACAAGAAAAATAAAATATGACATTCGTTAAAAGTATTGTTGGTTGTTTTTTTAATGTGTGACGTTAAGTCATAAATGGGATCAGTTCTTCAACAACTGGAAGCAATATTATGGGTCTGAAAGGTCGTTTGCAACGCGGTGAAGGGAACATATAATACCGCAGACAGGATGTCCATAAGGATATCCTCTACTCCTCACCTGATGCACCGTTTTTTACATGTTGAATATTCTGCTTGGGCAGCGTCGTGGTGCTCTAATACGGAACGTAATGGAAAGAGCATCTGCAGCGCGAGGTCGGAGGCAACATCAATGATCCAAGAGTGTGAGTGCGGTGGCCGCCGAGTCGTAGGTGAGCTATCTAGGCGGTCCGGGGTTTCTCGTTCACTTCCAACGCGGACGAGGCCTAGAGATAGAGCAAGGGCGGGCGCGAGGCAACAGTTGGCGCGGGAGAAGTGGACATCCTCACCGATATTAATTCCGCCGCCTCCGCTGCTCCTACCGCCGCCGCCTCAACCCTTGCGTAGGGAGAGGGGAGGGGGCGTGTGAAATATCCAATATCCACGCGAGTAACAAAGCCCCGCCCGCGCGCGGGGTGGGGCGGGGCGGGGGCAGGGCCGCGAACGCAGCGAGGAAATGAAGATCAGGCGTGGGCGGGGGGGGAGGGGGTAGCACGGAGCCGGCACAGGCGGGCGCGGCGCGGCGCGGCGCGGCGCGGGGATAAACCCGAACTAGTGAAGACCCCGGCACAATGCGCTGCCTTTTGTTGTGGCGGGCGCCTCGGCTGCGACTGGAGCGGCTCAGCGGCGGAGATGGTCCCCGGCGCCCGCCGCACCTCCGCCACCTCCGCAGATATTGCGCCCCGCAATTGCGCGCGCGCGCTCCACCTTCTCTTTCGACCTCCGCCGGCTGTTTCCGACCTCCCTTTGGTTCCCAGTCATTTCGCTTCTCGAGCTAGATTTCATGGCGGTTTATTTGTTCCTTCCCAGATAGCTCTTGAGCAGCTACTCTTATTATTAGGTTATCCCGGTTTCATATTTTGCGAATTTACGTTTTCTCGACTATTGGGAGAGATCAATAAGCCTTAGTACGTTCTATTTTACGGAGCTATTTCCATTGCCAAATGCCGTTTCTTTTTGTAGCTAATCATAAAAGTCTCCGTGACTATTTTAACCATTTCACTCTTCCTCATGTTTAACTTGTTTTTGTAATTTTTTTTCTTCGCCGCTCGTCATTTCTTCAAGTTTCTTTCACTTTAAATCCACTTTTTCTTTTTTTTCTGTCCATCTCTAAACACCCTCCTTATTCCTTACGTTTCCTTTCGTTTTCCTTCGTCGTACTCAACTGCTGCCTCGTAAGCTCTTGGGGTCTGCGGCATCTCCCAGGACCTGCCTGCTTTCTCCGTGGCTTTGAGACGCGTTCTCCTGCCAGGGGCGACTCCTCCCCCCACCCCCTCGCGGGCGCGGTGCGTGGGAGCTCCTAGCATTGAGCAAGACGCGACGCGGCGCGGCGCGATGGGGGCGCTCCAAGCGGCAGACGGCGACGGCGCGAGGGAGCGCCGCTCAAATAGACGAGTTGCGATGCCACGCCGGCGGTGCAGGGCGCCCCGCGCTGTTGTGCTTTCAAAGCCATTGTTCTCGATTGTTTGCTCGGTACACGACTGATATTTACGTACTTTTCGGGCATAATAGTTGCCTCCGCGCGCTTTGTGCCCGCATTTGTCTTCGTGGCAGGCCGTGTGCAGCCGAAGATTTTGCTGTGGGATTTGACCCTACGCGCGCACCTCTTCTACGTTTTAGTAGCAGTTTTCAGTGAATAGTAGTCAATGGCAATAGTAGTCTATCGCAGGGTTTAGTATGAATGAAAAAAAGAAGCTATATTTGGCTATAACGTTACTTTGTTATTTTGCAAATAATTCCATGTTTAATACTCTTTCTTCCAATTGGGGTCTGTTCATCGTCAGCGATGAACGTTATTCATCTGTCAAGCGCCAAGCGCACATCGCCATTTTGTTTTTAATGGATGGTAAACACTAAACGGGTGGACTACGGAATATGTACACTTTCATTTGATACATTATTCGGTCTAAAAATTGCGATACCACAGTGGTGAAATACGACCGAGTCGGCCTAATGGATATTAAAATGGAGCTGGAGATTGCTGGATGCGAGCAGGAGTTATTTATGTGAAAGGTGGTTTCACCATAAGTCTCCCGTTAACTATATTTCGCGTTTAACGCGAAGGATCAGTATTTCATAATATTTTTCCCGGCGCAGAGTAAGAAGTCGAGATTTGACTTGTTTTATGATCTGGGATATTTTCTTGGCACTTATTTTTGGATCAAACCGTAAAAAATATAATGTGCACATTTATATTAACCATATTTGTACCTAAAATATCCATGTACATTGTTGAAATATTTGAAGAATTGTTGAATTTATCTCGCAATGTAGTGCATTCATTTTATATGCTATTCTGTCTGCATTGCCCGATTTCGAGATTGAAAGCTTTTCCCATTTTACGTTTTATCAAATTCATGTAAAGGTTAACGAAAAAGTTTATTGAGAATGTTTGTTTTATTTTATTTCTCCCATCTCCGACTCGACGCAAACGTTGGAGCACTTCCGAGTTCATCAACGCCTTTCGTCCCCGATGGCAATGAGTGCCGTGTTGAACGCGCGGGCGAAATTGCCCCTCCGCTCGCACCCTGTGGAGTTTTGGAGCGCTAGGTCGCAAACACTCGCGTGGGTGGGCGGCGTCGGAGGAAACTTTGCTCCCCGCGCCTCCGCCGCCCACTTCGCCCGTTCACCCACCGGCTGAGGTGGCTCAGGGCAGCACCGGCTGGACTCTCGCCGGCAGGTTTTCGTCCCCGACAGAGGCGGATATTCTACACTTGCTGCATCGATAGGTCGAATTGAGGCGCTTTATGGAGAAGAGTTTTAACGGCCGGCTACTCTCTTCGGGAGTTTTTCCGTGGTTTCTCCGATCAACACCAGGCGAATTCCGGAGTAGTTCTCTAATGGACCACAGACCTCGCGCGATCTTTCCTTCCTTTTCCTTATCCATTCCTCTTCAACTTACACACACGTACATGCACTACACTACTGCACACGTCGAGTGACTGTCCAGGGCTTCAGACCCATTCACAACTCAAACGTAAATATAAGTATAACGCATAGACAAAAGTATAGACTGAAGTATTCACAATGTCCAACCGTTAGCAAAATAAGGTTTTCTATTGTCTGTGCGTCAGTCTAGTTACTATTGGTTGGATGTGATAATAAATATTATATATTAAAAAATTATCGTACTCTACAAAAGAACGCAGAAACACTCCGAAAACCAACCACTCAATCTGAAAAACCAGTCTTTTTTTTTCGCTCTATTGACTTCAATTGTATTTCGATTGTTGATTTTGAGATAACGTACTGTGATTGGTCCATTTTTTATTTCTTATATAAGCGTATCCCCAGAAGTTTGAAGCTTGCAAGATTTTAAGTTCACGTCTTACCTGTTATGCTTATGCGAGGGAATTGTGGATGCATAATCAATGTATAATGCAATGAAGGCATTATCTCTTATGGACGTAGTCCTAACTTTTATGGTAACGCCATGCTTATGTTTATGTTTTCATTGTGAATTGGCTTTAAGAGCTTGTCCCAGCTGGAGGGATGCCCGGGGAAGATTGTTGGAGGGAAGAGACATGTCTGTCGGCCCTGGTCTCCACGCGATGTTTCATCCCTCATCCCCATCGGACTCTTACAAACGCTCGCACAATTACATTCACTACAATACTGCGGATGTTGGGGCTTAGAACTTGTCTCGGCTGGAGTGATGCTGGCGGTGATTATTGGAGGGTGAAAGCCCGCAAGTAGGCGTGAAGTACGGAGTCGGATCTCACGATAGTGACGGGAACACTGTCAACTTCCGGTGCATGTACTACACCTTTGAGACTAATGACCTTCGTTCGGTTTACAGTACATGACGCGCCCGGAAACAAAAAAAATGTTCGATCAACCAGCCCTGTTCGTCCCACAGTAGTTAGGTACAATCCAATCCACCTGAATTCCTTTACTCGAGCATTGCTCTTCGACGACCATTCTCCTGATTTTGGTAGTGTGGCTACCGCCGCCTTCTTTTTTGTCGCCATTTGTGTCTGCAAGCACACTTCTGTCCGTGTAAGCCTTGCCACTTCATCCGTCGCCCTCCACTCACGGTTTCTGGCACTCAGTCACATTGTTTATTCAGTTTACAACTTATTGCCTTTGACAGCTGGAACACGAGTTGTGGCAAAAATATTAATTTTCATACTGTCACAACCGGACGCTAATCGGACACAATCGGGGCGAGAAGGTCGTGAGCGGGCATTTCAACCAGAGGCGAACCGGATTAGTGGCAGCAGAACTTAACAGCGCAAGTGCAAAAATCAGCGTTCAGTTTAGTTGTCTGGAAACCAGATCGAACGCGATATTTAGGTGAACGCAAACGATGTTTCGTAAAATCCGAGTGTCCGGCATGGTGTGTGCTGCGTGGAAGTTGGTCGTTTCCAGTGGCAGCTACCAGGAGAGATGGCTCAGTGCATCAACCTGATGTCACTGCAGTCCCTCTGACCGGGAGGTCTTAGGTTTCACTCCCAACGGCGGCAGGATTTTTGACACTAACTTGTCAGCTAAGTCGAATTCAATCGCTGTGTGGAGGCAAATTCTAGCTGCTTGCTGCTCTGATCGGTAGTTTTCCGTGGTTTCTCCGATCAACACCAGGCGAATGCTGGAGCAGTGCCCTAAAAAACGGGCCACGGACCGCGCGCGATCTTTCCTTCCTATTCCTTGTCCTATCTTCTCTTACACACACACACTGACACTGACATGCACTACACTACCGCACACGCCGGAAGACCGGTCGGGAGCTTACAGCTTGTCCCGGCTGAGGCGGTGCTCCGCTGCTGGGAGATACCTGATTGAGGGGAAAACCCCCCTAGTGGACGGTAGGTCGACGCCAGATCTCGCCATCCGGCGGGGGGAGGATCATCGCCACCTCCCGAGCAAAACCGCGCACTACACGTACGGGACTAATGACCTGAGTAGTTGACGCGCCCGGAAACACGAATCAATTAACGAATCAATCAATCCAGTGGCAGCCGCCCCACCGCGCGTGGCGTGCGCTGCTTTGCACGTGCGGGGCGACCCCCTCGACAACCACAACGACAAGCCCTAGCGATGTTGCCCTGCGCCCAGGAACCTCACGGAGGGCCAAGTTCGTTAACGCCTCGCTAAACCTTCCTAAGATTGATAAATCTTCCCCAGTGACACCAATTGTAGTTAAAACTTTCAGGTTTTTCTTTCATTGTACCCTTCCCGAACAATGTTCTAACTCCTACCTACTTCGTGAACACGCCTATTCGGTTTACCTCACTCTGCCCAACAAGAGTTGACGCGAATTTCTGTAATTTCTAAATGAATAAAGAAATTGTTTTTTTCTTCAATAAGGGTAATGTTTTATTTCGAATATTTTTCATTCTCTGTATCTGTTTCTCCACTGCTACGTATTGAAAAGCGTTACTTCTTTCTACGTCTCAACGCTAATATCGTTTTTCAGCGCGAAATCCGAATAGTAAAAATAGGCGAACCAGTGATAAAATAAATGTGCTAGAGTAATCGCCACCTTTTGTGGCATCTTTCTTTTCAAGAAGTATAATTTGAAGGTACTATTTTGGAAGCCTTAGTAGCTTCTTTAATGTTCTTCTATCCACCAAAGGTTGCCGTTTTCGATTATGTGGAATATTATCGAATGATTTATGAAGACTATCTCAGGAGGCGCTATAACTGTCGACGTGTAATGAAGATTGCGGCTATTCATTTAAGGGAATGCAGCATATCTGTTGATGCTTCTGAATTTGACATTTAGGCTACAGAAAGGTAATTATATTGCCTTCCTAAAATATCATTGGTTACTGAGTATTAAAGCATTAGCTAGGAAATAGATGAACTAAGCCGCACGCCCATGAATATAACCGTTTAGGGATTTATTTTACTGACGCTGTTTTCACAACTCGTCGCAGATCATTTCGTGTAATAGCATGCTTCCAACTGATATTCTCGCTCGCCGCGTGCGGTGTTGGGTTCGGTTTAACTAGGTCGTACCTTTTAGAGATATTTGCATCCTCACAACTTGTGTGCGGCGGAAGCCCTCGTGGGAAGACGGGGCGTGGCGCGAGCCGGATTATGGCGCCGACCCATCGCGGGGGCGGGGCGGGGCGGGGCGGGGCGGGCTCTGCCGTATTTGAGCAGCGCGACGTCCTCTTCTCCGGAGCGCGCACCGCTTGTCTCGCCCCGCGCGGTCTCTGTGGCCCTAGTAGCACTTGCTGCCGCCGCACCACTGCGTAAGAACACAAGTAGGTTTCAAACGTTTGTCAGTTGGGTGTATTTTTACTTTCCCGTATACATACGTATAGACGGGGTAATTTACCTAGTATAGGGAAAGTTATGTAATGCTGCGCGAAAAAAACGGCGGATTTCCGGCAGAAAAACATTCATTGCCGGGCCCTGATAACGAAAAAGTGGATAAAACCAGTTGCTAAATCAAGAAAAAATCCCCTAAGACGTGATGTAGCCAGAATCCCTGTTTTGTGGATCCCTGACACCGAAAAATCAATTGAAAGCAAAACGTCCGTCTGTCCGTCTGTGAACACCACTAGCACCTAAACCACTCGTATTTTTCCAAATTAAAGAAATCCCTATCCATTTGGGGGTATTTTACATTAAGCCCCCCCCCCCGGGAAACCGTTTTCTCAAAAACGGTTCCAATTTTTTTCTTTAAATGTCTTGTAAGCATAGAGTAAAAAACACTTCAGGTGGCTTTGGTCCGATTTTCACGATTAACTCTGAATTTTCGAAAGTTGTAAAGGTTTGGATTTTTTTTCGGCATCGTCCTCTAACTCCAAAATTGAAGATAGAGATTTCACTTCCCCTTAATAAGGCCACCTATCCTCGCCTCTTGTTTGCTCTCTTGGTGCACTGCTTTATATCACTTCCACGCTTGTGTTTCTTGCTATTCCCTCCACTCGTGTTCTCTGTGCTTAGAAGTGTCGTTTGAATTCTCTTCCTTACGGCAATCACCCTTATTCTCGGGAATATGGTGCAGGTGCCTCTTTCCCTTTCAGTCGGTTTCCGCTCTCCTTCACCATATTGTTGCGCGAGCCCAAGGCGGGACCAGGCGGAGTGGGGCGGCGCGGGAAATGGCGAGGCGAGGCGGGGCAGGGCAGGGCGGGGCGGGGCGGGGCGGAGCATGGCGGGAGGAGCGTGGCAGGGCGAGGCGGGGCGAGGTGAGGCGGGACAGGGCGAAGCGAGGCGGGGCGGAGCAGGGCGGGGCGAGAGGCATGGCAAAGCACGAGGCGAGGCGAGACGACGTGTGTGCGCGGCGTCTTAGCAGGGCCACTTCATGAGGGGCGCACACAGCTTGCGCGCGGGGCGGGGCGGGGCGGGCTGTGTTTGCGAGGGCGCAGGCGAAGCGCCGGCGAAGCGAAGCGCAGTTGCGCCGCTGAACACACACGCGTGCGTTGCCCGCTCCCTCTCCCCCTCCCCCCCCGCCAGTTGAGGGTTTGTCTTGGGAGACATGTTTGCCGGGGTTTCGCTCCTCATCCGCGCTCTTCGCTTCAGCCCCTGTGCAATGCCAAGGTTGCTACTTACGTCGTAAACAGCGATTCACAGTCTTACTGGTAAATTTAATTAATTCATACGAGATGTGAATTCATTATATTCATTTAGCACAGTGGTGCAATAGTAGGATTGTGGTCCGAGTCGTGTGAAGGCTCTCCGCTGTCCCGGTGACGCCGCGTCGATAGCAGTGACGCCGACTGTCGTGGTCTTCTTCAGGGCTGGAGAGCACCAGGATGGTGAGCGCTCAGGTTGCGCGACTCTTCGCCAACTTCACCAATCTTAACGATTTTTGGAACAGCACTAATAGATGCTAATTCTTACGTTTGTGCAAAGTTGTAGCTTAAATAACAAGGGATTTTACGACCGAAAATTGAAGAATGTATTGTTCACGAGATTCCAATTCTTTTTCTTCTGTATACGAAGTGTACAGTAAAAAAAATGGAGGCCTTCTTAGAACACTTGCTATTTTTGGAAAAAAATTGTACAATCTGACGAACATACGTGTGAAAAGGACCAGTAGTTTGAAAACTGTTTGTGTGACATCCTTTAATGTTCCAATGTTGCGCAGTCAGTGGCATTCAGTACAAATTCTCTAACGAATACCAAACAGTGAGACTAATAGATGCGTCTAAACTAAACTCTGCACTGGCCGAGCGACCTTTGGCTTGCGGGCGGTCGGCAGCCGAAAGCGGCCGTTTGTTTCCCCGACTGTCGACGCAGAAGATCCATCGCGGGGGAGAAGCGCTCCAAGTTTTGCCCATAGGACGCCCGTCGGCGCGTGGCGGCACGGGCGGTGGGCGGGGCGCGGGCGGGGCCATGCGTCTTAGCGGCGAGCGGCGCCCGCCCCCTCCCTCGGCTTGCCCCACGCGTTCCTTTTCCCACCCGCCCCACACGCTCTCCGGGCCCGATCTGATTATTTCAGCCCCACGCCGCCACTATTCCTCCGCGCTTCCTCCCTCCTTCGCTCGCGCGCTGGGCTTCGGCGCTGCGCACGGCCGCCGGGCGATCCTTCATCGTGTCGGCGGCGGACACCGGGCGGAAGTCCAGGTTAGCCCTCGCCTCGACCCTCGCGTCCTACTCCCCCTCCCGGCGATCGATAGTCACGCATAGTTGTGCCGGAGCGGCCTCCGCCCTATAGGAATGTTGCAATCGATGGCTCGCCCCCCTCGCCCACCCCCCGCCCCCCACCCGGAGCGGAGCGGAGCGCCTCGCCCGGCCCTGCCTGCTGCAGCCGCATTCTTCGCGATTTTTCCCCCGGCGAGCGCCGCGCCGCGCCGCCGCGCCGCGCCGCGCCACGCCGCGCTTCGGAACAGCCGTTTCTTTTCTTATTGCGTCTTCCAAATACATAGGAATAGTTTTCTCTCAAGACCACACGGCACAGTGCTTTTGTTCGGGGACTCCGTCGCTTCGTTATGTGACTCCGTGCGAAGTCGGGAAATTTGACGATTCGATTGGCAAGTCCTGGAAAGTCGATCCGAAAGACGTATTAGTAAGATGACTTGAAGTGAGTGTCATTAAGAACTAGAGGGTTGTTTTAAACATCTCTCTAAATTATTTCAAAATACACTGTTTGTTATATAAATTGGCTGTTACTGAAACATGATTACGATTATAAATGGAAAAGGTTTTATTTATGAAATAAATTCAAGATTACTATATCGGGAGCACATCTCGAAATTTTATTATTAATTATGTATGATGTTGAGACCCTAAAAGTGATCAACAGTGGAGATCTCTTATGAAATTCATATTTCATGAGTAATTTCCAAGATGAATATGAAATTTCCAAGATGTGGTAACGAAGTCGCTTCTTTAACAGAATGGAATTGTTAAATTTATATTTCCAAGTTCCACCCGTTTGGTTGCAGTTCCCGGGATGTTGGGAAGCAGGCCCTGTGGTTTCTTTTTGTGGCGTCATAACAGCCGCCTTGTACAAAATTAGTTCCGTGCATTTCAGAAACTTGAAATGCACAAGGCAAATAGTTTCCGGCGCGTGCTGAAGGGGACGCTTCGCAAAACAAAGGGCTATATTTGGGCAGACGAGGAAGCATCCGGACGTGCGCTGCCATGGGGGCAGCCTTGTGAACCCCGAAAATGCGGCTGGCGGAAGCGGCATTATGACGCAGTTCCGGAGCCAGGCCAGAAGATATATAAGACGGGCCCGGACGAATACTCCTTCTAGTTTCTTGGGCTCGTCCGTAGGTCGTCGTGGGTGGTGCGGCTCAGTGGTACGTCGATGTGCTGGCTACGGAGGCAAGGGGATGAAGCCGGCGCGCGTGCGTCGTGACGTGAGGCAATGCGGTCGTCGGTGACCGGTAAAAGTTCCTTCTAGTAACGGTCGGTTATAATATCCAATGTAAAATTTGTAAATAGGGATTTCAGCGGTCGGTGCACATTGTGGATAAATATTCAGTATTTTACAACCGTTCACGTCTGCGTATTTTTGTAACGGCCCCGGCCATGACGCCACAGTTTCCCGTTTGGTCTTCCGCGCAAGCGTTTGGTGGTGCGGCAGCATCACGAGCGTCGCCGTTGCGGCGGTGGCAGCGAAGGCGGTAGAGGAGCCAGGCGATCGCCCGGGGGTGGCAGACGCGATTCAAAATATTTTCTTGCGGCGCGCGCCCGCCCGCAGCGCACTCTGACAGATGGCGCCGGCTTTCGCGCACCGCAGATTTTTCCGCGAGGGCTGTTGACCCCTGCGAAGAAAAAGGAACGCTCGCAGCACTCCTGCCGAGATGGAGGAGGCCTCCGCCGCCGCCGCCGCCGCCGCCGCCGCCGCCGCCACCGCCGCCGCCGGCCAAGGGCCACGAAAAAATGGCGTATCCGCGCTTTTTGCTCGCCTCCCCCTCTCTCTCTCTCTCTCTCTCTCTCTCTCTCCCTTTCTCTTGTATTCTTTCGCGCCGTTCTCCGTCCCGCTCCTTCTAAAAGCGCGCGCTCGATCCTCCCTCCGCCTGCAAGGGGGCACGGCGGCCGGACGCCTTTGTCGATCTTGAGCAGCCTCCGCGGGTGAACTTGGAGGCCGGCTATTGGCTTCTAATGGGGCGCCGCCGCGCCACGAGCCGGGGCGGCCGCCTTCAAAGAGCGCAACTTGTCCGACGGAGACTCGCAGCATATGAGCGAGCTTTCCAACTGCGTCGAGAAATCGCGATCGGAACAATTGCGCTCGGAGACTTGGATGGAGAAGAGGGAGAGTCGCGGCTTGCTCTGGCGTTAGACCCGCCAGCCGCTCTGAACTGTCTGTTAATTTTGCCACCCAGAAACTATGCATGAGAGATTAAGCAGCCATTGCAGTCGACTCCGGTTATAGTGCAGTCGGATACAGTGAACCCTCAGTTATAGTGAACTTACGTCACTGGTCCCGTTCCAGTTCCATTACAGATACGCATAAAAAACTTCGGTTATAGTGAACCGGAATCTCGGCTACTGTGAACGTAGGAAATAAGTCCTGGAAATTAATTGAATCTCTTATGTCATTAGGCGATTAAAAGGACCTTCGGAGAGTGGGACAGTGTTCCAACAGTGCAAGAGGCAATGAAAGGGGTCATGACTACATTACGATACTTGGAGACAAGGGACAATCAAGAATGGAGAGAGCACAAACTCTGGAGGATCTGATGAAAAATGTACGAAGCGGACAATTCAAAATAATTTATTTTTAGGTACAAATAAAGATATTGAATTTTTATTTCGTGATGTTAATGAATTTTGCGGTATATTAATAAAATAAATCATTGTGGAGAAATCCCATTTGATTTTGACTTCACCGGATATAGTGAACCAAACATGTTAGTCCCCAGACGTTCACTATAACCGGAGTCGACTGTATATTGGTGACTTTAGAATAGTGCAAACTGAATCCTCGTATGAATTTGTTTTCCTGGTTCAGATATGAACTGAAAACTATATTACTGAAATCTCAATTATTATTATTTTTTCTTAACTGTCGCTTACCGTATTTTTAGTATATCCGTGTTTTTGGATCAGCTAAGCTTCTCTCTCTTTTTTACGTGATGGCAGATACGCTTATCGTCTTAAATTGTCTCCTAAAACATCACAAAGAATATTTGACGTTTTTTGAAAATACATTCAGGTAATTGAGAATCTAGTGAGTAATATATATTTTGAAATGTTCAAAATAAACTTTAATGTCCGTACTATTTTAACAACAAATGTTTCAGATTATCTCCACATTCTCACTTTTACACTGAATCCTGGTTTAATTAAATTGTTAATTCGTCTGCGAATGTTCAGAGGGAATTACTGTTCCTGGTTGTGTTGTGGCGAGATGCAGATGGCGCAGCAGTGTGTCTGAGACGCGAAAGGCGATGTTTTTGTACGGAATGCGGGTTGTTTGAATTGGCGGAGACTGCCCCAGCGGCGGCGACGACGACGACGACGACGACGGCGGTGGCGGCGGCGGCGGCGGCGGCGGCGGCGGCGGCGGCGCCTGCGTCGCGTCGCGTCGCGGGGACAGTCGGAGCGGGGAGGGGTGGGGCGGGGCGGGCCCGCCGGGACGCTCGAGGTAACAAGTGTTTGTGCAAGCCGGCCACGCTGTTGACTTTCCGCCCGCCCAGCCAGGCCGCCCGATGGAGCTGAAGACTCCAATTTTAAGAGACGCTCGCCTTCCTGCTCCAGTCCACCCACGACTCCAGTTTTTCATTGGTCTTTCATTGTTCCATCATTTTCTTACGGCCAGTAACTCGTATGTGTATATTTTTTAATTATTTCAATGTACTTTTTCATTTTTTGTTTATTTTATTTTTTTTATCTGTTCTTCGCAAGCATCTCAACTCCTTCCCGGGCTCGCTTGTTCTGTAGTTGCCTCCGCACCGCGGAAACTGTGTGCGCGTACGTCCCCGCCTGCGAATCGCTGCAGGAAGTATACCGTTTCGCGAGGCGGAACGCGGGCGTTTTGTTGATTCAGAAGTTTGCGTTGGTCCTGTCACTTGCTATGAACTTCATATTACAGCATTCTTTTACATTCCGACTCTCCTCAGAAGTTATGTTTTCACATTGTCGTTTCGCCTCTGGGAATCAAATTATTCGTGGTGTGAATTGGTAAATATTTGCCCATTTCCAAAACGACGTTTGTCTTTTATGCCTTTTTCTATCTCAAAGAACTTTTTTTCATTTGGTGGAAAATTAGTCAATTCTACTGAAAGAGGTAAAGCATATGCGCTATGAGGAAGATTATAGAAAGAAAGTGATATGTTTTTCTGTGCATGGATCTCATTTCCTCTTTATGTCGTAGGTCTCTACAAATATTAAAATCTCCACCTGATACACCGGGGAGACCGTGCCAAGTGTAAAGTTCAGAAACGAACACTTCCTTCGTCCACAGGTTGCAATGAGACGTTCGACTCAACGAGGCGACATTTCGCTCGCATCGTCTGTCGTCTCGTGTTGGAGCCTCGAGGCGAGGAACCCACACGAGCAAAACCGAGCTTCCCCTTCTCAGTCGAACGCAGCGCCCGATGGAAGGTGACGGTCAATCTGCGAACTTCTCATTCGTCCGTGGAGAGGAGGCTAATTTATTCGTGCGAAGTAACATAGATAACCACATTTGAGGTTTCCGTAGTTTACCCTAATAATTTCAAGCAAATCGATGGGGAGTGTATCGTCACTAGTATCGTTAATAAAATCAATGCAATTAAACTGCAGGTTCTGCAGATGAAGATTTTTTAACAGGTATGTGATGAATATAAAGCAAATGCTTGTTGAAGTGCGTGCCACATTAAGTAACAACGGCCCGTTATTTTCAATGTTTTGTATACATATGTATTTACCAATATATGTAGTCTGCGGTAGCGTCTACACTATTTCAAGCATTTTTTACAAAATGAATATATCCCTATCAATCCGACATGATTCATGCGATGTTGAAAAGAATTATTGTAATTCGGGGGTACTTCACATAAATCCTCAACAGTATTTCTTTAAATCTTCTCAAAACTGGCTCCATATTTTTGAATTTTTTTTTCTCGCATAGAGCGTATTGCTCTTCAAGAAATGACGTAGGTTTCATTTTCGTTAAACTCCCCGAATTTTCAAAAATTGCAAAAGTTTAAACATTTTTCGCCTTTTTCTTACAACTACTAATTTTGAAGATGGATTTTTTAAATGAAATCTGTTCTTTAAACGTAGGTCTTGTAATCATGGCAATGGAAATCTCTGATTGTTTGAAAATTACAAATGCAAATACTCAACTTTATTTTTAAAACGTGTGAAAGGTTGTACTTACCTGTGGACTTGGTGCTGTAGGGGTGTAAAGTGAATGACGTGCTGGGCCTGAGACCCGGAGGTCAAATCTCAGCATACAAAAAATACTTTTGCTGTCTGGAACCGCTTTTTGCATGTGTATGTAGTATTCTAATATTGTGTGGCAGATAGAAATAATGTGCGAAATGTGTGTTATCGTAGCACCCCCAGTTTAACCTTATGAATAGAAACAGGATTTTTATGCAGTTACATATATTTTGTCTTTCTACTTACCGGTTTAAAAATTGTAATGTTGGTGAATCGTCGCTTTTCTAACACAATATCAACTTTTTTCGTTACATATTTTTACATATTGAGCACTTTATTACATATTTTACATATTTTGCCACTTTCACGAAATATTTTTATTATACCAATTTTCTTCAATTTTTATGAAAAGAAATACTTTCAAAACAGCAATTTTTCCGACATTATTACTGCATGCTGTTTACTCGAGGTATGCTACATGATGACATGGTCGAGTGTTCACACAGTCCTGCGCGCCTGGTTCAGTTAACTCAGTGTGGCGAGAAGTGTGCGTCAGTGACTGATATCAGTTTCACCTTAGGTATGAAAAGTATCACTGACGCCACGTTTTGTGACCTTTAAACTCAATTTCCAAACGCATGTATTACCTTTAAAATTTCTTTAGGAATATGTTTATAAATATAATTTCGTATTATGTAAATTTTTGTTTTATAATGAGTGTATTTTAATACAATTTATTTGTATTACATGTTATATCCGATGTTACATTTTTATTAGATATTCTTACTATTTTCATTACATATTTATGTACATATTTTCACCTTTCATACCACATATTTGTCCGGTCTCTACTTGGGAAGTGCAGTTCGATGGCCATTTGTGTAGCGCGGGGAGACAGGCGCGTGCAGCGCGCTGACCTCGCCGCGTTATCGCTGCCGGCGAACCCGGTGATCGCGACAGCCGGCATCCCCGCCGCTCGCGCCGCAGCCCCGTTTACAACCAAGGCGAGCCGCTTCCAATTAATTTCCATCATGTTGCGCGTTTTTCACGTGCTTTTCTCCGGCGTCATTGTCGCGTTTTTCCGTTAGCAGCCGCGCAGCCCCCCTCCGCCCCCCCTCCGCCCCGCGACGTCGCACTCCTCCCCCCCCCCGAGGGCACATAAAGTGCGCCCTGGAACGAATGGTCTGCCTGAATGACCTCGTGCACGTGCTCTGTGAATTAGAGGGCGTGATGTATTCACAGAGCGGAGGCGCCGGCCGAGCGTCGCCATGCTTTTTTTTGTTTGTTTCCAAAATGTTTGTATGTTATGTGGAGGGACTATGTTTAAAATACATGAACCTAACAAAGAATATATTAATGTGAATTATATGTTAAACGGTCCCGGGCTGTGAATGGTGGGACGACGCATTAACATTCCATGTGTGTTCCGACTTCATTTGGGGTGCGGTCTGGTCGTAACGATAGCGCTGCGGCGGGCGCTATTGAAAACAACGATGTGCTGTGTGCGTCCTGCAACAGACCTACCTCCGTGGTTTGGTTTTATCGCCTGCCTTCCGTGTCTGCTCCTGCTCCTCAGCTTCCTTTGTTGGCACGTTGCTTCTCTAGCGCGTTCTTCTGGAATGTGGTCGCCGTCGGAGAGTCCGGCAGTCTAATTTGACAAGTCTCTGCCGCCATCATCTTTCTCTCTAGGCCATTGGAAACGCAATTTGATTGTGGAAAATTCATTGTCCGATAATGTCACTTCGCAAGTCCGTGCAATCCGATCACTACCTTGGCATCCGCACATACAAGGGAAAACATTTTTCTCTCGACATAAATTGTACTTACAGCTTGCTTCAAATCGACCATTTTCCTGAAGCAGACGTGCACCATTTCTTCAATCCCTCATCCTGAACGTGACCGCCCATTGAGATCCGCTGCGAAATCGATGACGATGTTCCTTGAACGTCGATGTTTTACACTCCATATTTTTACGTTTTCGTTGTTTTATTCGTAGATGAAAAATTCCCGTAATCGCAATTTTGTAAAACTTAAAACATCAAATAATAACTGGTGGCACCACTGTCTGTTTATGTGTTCGGACCAAACAAACGTTGTTTATATTACCTTCACCGAACAGACTATCCCTTTCCCGGGATAATCCTGATGTCCTAGTATTTCCTTTGTCTTTCGTCATATATCTACACGGAGAGGCGTTTTATAACTTTTTCAATTAAATTTTAATTATATACTAATATACACGCCACTGTGAAATTCAATTTTGTTGCGCCCGAATTTAATGTCACGGGTTACTAAACCAGCTCTCAAATATCGATGGTATTTGGTGGACGTATTACTAACATCGATATTTTAATTTTGCACGTGGAGGTTTGGCAACATGGATGTGGATGTGGATCACTCCTTGATAGCGGCGCGAGGCGAAGCGGGGCAGCGCGGAGAGCGACGGGGTGGAGCCGGGCGGAGGGTGGCAGCGCGGGGGCGGCGGGGAGAGGGGCAGCGCGGGGTGTGGTGGCGCGGGGGTGCGTGGGGAGGGACGGGGCGCAGCCGGGCGGAAAGGGGCGGTGTGGGGGTGGCGCGGGGGCGGCGCAGAGAGCGACGGGCTGCGGCCGAGCGGAGTGGGGCGGGGCGGGGCGGAGCGGGGGTGACGCGAGGGTGGGGCGTAGCCGGGCGGAGAGGGACAGCGAGGGGCGGGGTGGCGTGGGGAGGGACGGGGCACAGCCGGACGGAGCGGGGCGGGGTGGCGTGGGGGTTGCGCGGGGGCGGCGTGGAGAGGGGATGGCGCGGGCGGGGCTGGCGGCGGCGCAGGGGCGGCGCGGGGTGCGGCGCGGACGACGCGGCGTGGCGTGGCGTGGAGAGGGGCGGGCGGGGGCGGGGCGGGAGCGGCGCGGCGTGCCGTGGAGCGGCGCGGGGCGGGGGCGGCGCGGGCGATGAATGGGCGGGCGGCGGGGGCGCCCCGCACTGTGGCCGCGGCGCTTTTCGCTTGAAGGGCCGTCCGCAGTTGCCGCTCGCACCGAAGCACTGATTCTTCTCCGCCGCTTCGTGGCGTCGTGTTTGCGCTCCGCACACTCATCAACGCTGCGGACTGCCCGCTCTTTGTCTTTCGATTTGTTCGCTCCGTTTGAATACATTTGACAAAAAAATGCACGAGAGTCGATTTCAAAAATGTACACAAAATATTGCCCCTAAAATTCCCCCGCAACAACAGACAGACGCCATTATAATGTTTTTACCTTCGCCGAAGATTAACCACGTTATATATTATTTGATGAATTTTCATAGAAGTGACTGGGTCAATATTTATACATTATTCAAATCAATCTTCAAGAATTTATTACAAACTGAATTTTGCCCTAAGCAGTTAAGAGTCTCAATTATTGTTCACCTTTACGTCTAGTACAAAAATAAAGTTGATGGGCTACGGAAAATATTATACGGTTTCATTAAAATTATAATTTGACTGGTGATGATTTTTTTTGCTGGTGAAAGGTAGGCTGCCAATTTGTTCACAAGCCATGAAAAACTTTTAACATTGATCTGTTCAGTATGAGTAATTAACCAATTACGACACTTATACATCTTCTCATTTATTCTTACAATGTTATTCGTGCAGTTCGCTCGGCATGATTTATATTGTGCTAATTTCACTTTATGTACATTCTTCTGTAATTTCGAGAAATTTAACAGTATAGGTCTATAAATAAATGTTTCGCTGTCAATACTTGGCAGGAATTTATTTTTGGTGTCAGGGGCCTTACGAGGCAGATTTTCTGTGAGCTCCGTAAAAGACGAGATTCCGCCGCCGAGTGGTCGTTGCGGGGACGCTCTCGCGTGCTTTCCCGTGCTCCCCTCGAGGCCGCGTGCGCGTGCGCTCGATCCTCCGCCCCTGACCCCGCACGCACGCCGCGCCGTGCTCCTCCCGTGCCGCTTCCCTCCGTAGCGGACCGCTTTGCTCCTTTCCCCCGCGGACGCGCACCGGGCGCTTCTCCTCACAACAATCAGCATTTTCACCACTTGGCTCCGCGCCCTGTCCTCCTCTCCCCGTCCTTCCTCTTTGCTGCCTCGCTCTCACCTCCTCCTCCTCCAGCGCCCCGGCGGCGGCGCCAGCAAATCCCGCCGCCGCGATATGATAAATGACCACGACGCCGCCCCCGCGCGATACAGGGCTTCTCTACTCGTGTCCGACCCCGCCCCCGGCCTTCCCCCCCTCCAGCGCGCGCCCGATGCCCTCTGGGGGCGCTGGGAAATGCTTTGCAGAGCGTCGTCGCGTGACCCCGGCTCCGCGAGCCGGTGAATGCCTGTGCAAATGTGAAGCACTCAAGAGATGTTACACCTGAGAGAGCAAACTATATTCTTGTTTATGGAAGAGGGATAATCACTGTTGACTCATTTACTCGTCTAGCTTTTCTTTGTTTTATTCTTTTACCTATCAGCAACGGACATTTTTGCATTCGACGTTGATTGATCATTCCCGTAAGGAGCTGTTAACATGCATCGTTGTGATCAAATTCCAGTTATAAATGAAGTCCGTGAAAAGTGTTTTAACTAGATACGTGTAGTAAATTACCTTAAACGAGGCCCCTGCTTCAGTATTATCTCGCCGAGCAAATTTGGAACCGCGTCTACCTCGCAAAGCTCGCACCCGTTTGATAAATCAAGAGCACTGATACGTCGTAAAATACTGAGTATCAGATAAGGCGCCACGTCAGAGCAAACATTCCGGAGATTATCTCGCCCATCGGCGGCCATTTAAGACCTGTTCAGAGGCCGTCACCCATTGGTCGAATCAGGATTGGCGCGCGCGCGCAATGATAACTCTGCTGGCCTTCGCCAAAGTAGCCAACCAGAACATTTTTCCGAAGCAAGTGAATCATATCTGTGTTATTACGTCAGTTTAGTTATTAAACATAACCAAGAATTTCGTGAAGATTTAGACATAACTAAGCTCAGCATTCAAACACCGTATTTCTCTTGGAATTTTCCACTACTTAATTTAATTCTAAAATTGGTAAAATATCATGTCAATCGGAGTCTTCTGCAAGGCGGGTGTGTAAGGCAGCGGAGGCTAAGGCAGCGGAGGCAACACCGAATCACGCGTTAGAATTACCTGTTCATGTATTAAACTGAAAGGTGTGTTTTCTGAAATGTGTTCATTGTTTGTAAGTTTACCAAAAAAAGTTCATGCTACTTTTAAAATTCACAGTGACCAAAACAGTGGAGGCTTTTGGGGCTGCCGCATGCGGCTTTTAGACCCCTAAGCGAAACGATTCGGCCGCCTACGTCTTCGTTTGGGGGATTTTCCTTTCCATTCAGGATTCTACGGAGGTTCTGGTAATATTCAGGTTGGCGTATAATACTATTATTGAACTCCATAATAGATGTATTCGTGAATGTGGTTTTAATATTTGGTTTTTGTAGGAGATATTTCCTTACATAAAACGCCGGAGCTTGATTCCAAATTATTCTTGACTCTTTTGGATTTTCTCAAGATTAGTGTAGTTGAAATTGAAAACTTGTCTTGGTTTCTAATACTGCGAATCAATTGATTTTTATTTCGCCAGAAAAGGGTGATATAAAAGAAAACGTGCCAGTTGTATAAATGTACAGATGTATCAATGATTGGATAGATCTCATTTTGCAATGAGTCGAGAAGTTGCTTCCTTTGAAGGGGAAGTGCTTGTTTTGCCATGGCCGCCCTCTCAGTTGTCCGCGTGCCCTTTGTTCGCATCGCACTTCTGGAAGTTGGAAAAAAAATAACGTTACCGATTGCTTAGTTCGAGAAGGATTTAAAATGCGAAAATCAAACATGTGGTTTAGACAATTCTTATTTGAAGTCCTCTTTCTTCAGTTCGTATTTCTTGCCTAGCCTTGAATTTGTGTCTTGCATTATTTGATTTCTCGTGATGTGGTTTTTGTAAACTAGAAAACGAAGAACTTCGAAGCAATCAACAACCGTTATTAATGTGCATGTCTATTTCTTGATAAGTGAAACACTGTGTTTTTATTTGACTATTTTTTGTTATTAATTGGTATGGCAATCGTAAATGTATTGAAATAGAAAACACTACAGCGGAATCTAGCATTTTTTTGTATTACAGCATTATAAACGACCTTTTCTGTTGCAAGAAATCGTTCATAATCAGGCGTTTTATGGCACAAATGATGACGTATTAGAGTTTACGGTTTGAATGATTGCGTCATCACACATTCAGCCAATCGCAGAGAGGAGAATTAGGGGGAGGTAGAGGTAAACAGAACAGCCGACCACAGTTTTCTCGCACAGATGTCAAATACCCGAGACATCACAGGAAAGTTCTTCGCAAATTTAAGTTTCATTCTCTTATACATTTATAATGCTGTCATACAAAAAAATAGCGTATGCAACTCGTTTATAATGTTGCTTTATTGCATTCATACAAATTCGAAAACTCGCTCCTAACATCGCTCGTTTTCAGAACGTGTACTCAAGCAATAAAAGCTTAACATTATCAACTAATTGCATAAACTACTATTGTAATTGAGCTTTAATGGGGTGCTTGCCGCATCATCAATATCGGGTGAATCCTGGGCATTTCCTAATTGGAAATACTTTCCGTCAAGTACTACATATACTTCCGACGCGCAGCCTGACTGTTGAGCAGAGGCCTCGACGCTTCGCGCGCGCTCTTTTTACCCGGCAGAGTGCGCCGATAAACAGGCGGTGGGCGCGGGCTCGAGTGCTTGAGCACCGCGCGCGGGCGCGGGGCGGGCGCGGGGGCGGGCGCGGGGCGTTCGCGCTCTGAATGACGGCCTAATCCGGCGGAGGGCTCAGCGCGTCGCGGCTGTCGACAGCTGAGCATCGCGTCTCACCCCCTTCCCCTTCCCCGCCCCCGTCCCACCCGCGTCGGCGCTCACGTCTCCGGGAGGAAAAACACCCCGGCGCCGCCCGACGAAAACGCGCTGACGAGGGAGGAGGGACGTTTCTCGCGAAGAAGCAGAAGAAGAAGGAGAAGTTCTGTGAAAGCAGGTGCAAAACTACCGGAGGTGCAGAAGCGCATGTGCAGCAACTAGGAGTGAGGAGGTTGCAGATAGAGCTGGAGCATTAATGGAGGCGGGGGCGGCCCGTGCAGCGCTTTGGCCGCGCGTTCGAAGTGCGGAGCTGGTGGGTTTCGTGGGCGCACCAGGGGATTAGCCTTGTCAGATGTAATCCGAGAAGCTTCATTAAATGTATCTTTACTCAAAATTGTGTTTGTCAATTGGGAAGACCCTGAAGAAAACATTGCAGCTGCTTGCAAATCACATTTTAAACATGTACTCGAGTGTTTGTCCAAAAGTTCCCTGTTCTTCGCTGTAGCTGTTCCCAGAATTATTAAACGTCCCAAAATTTATGTTTATTGCCAAGAAATAGCTAGTTATTATGAATATTACTTATTAATATTTATTTTCTAAAAAAAACCTATCGCTTACTAGAGCTACGAAACCTATCGCTTAGCAAAGTAATGACATTAATGAATATTATATTTCCTTTGTTTTTGATTTGGTATTATTTTGACCCAAATAGAAGTATGATGATTTGGCAATATTTTGACAAAAAAGTCCTAAACCAAAAAAAATTAAGATACTTCATTTACAGGATTTTTGATTTTCGAAACAATGGTTTCATTGCTTCGAAAATTTGAAGAGGCTCACTTTAATATTCAGCCACCCTGTAATATTACACTTATTTGCTAACCATGACTCTGTATGTCTACAATACAAATGAAGAATTGTATATTTGACACTCTTACGTTTTCCTCTGTTCATTTTCAAGCTTTCTACAATTTTGAAATGCCAGCGCGAGGAATATGCTCCGATTTATTTCTAAATGCCTTCCAATAACGACACTTTAAAATTCAGTCACGAATTTGGTTACAAATTAAACTACTATATTCGAGCAGTAACAGTTCGAGCATCAAAAATTTCTGAAAAAAATGGACTTCTGACCCCGTAATGTGTTAGAAGAGGTAATTATTATATAGAAGAACAAAAAGGATCCACTTTTTCGGTTTCATTGCCCCAATTCCAGTTTTACCGTCGAAAAACCTCTCTTTTTCCCGCAGTATTACAATACTTCCTGTATAGTACATAAGTAGTATTCTAGAAAGTAATAATTTGGAAAACTCGGAGGCTTCACTTAAAGTAACTCAAAATTGTAAAAAATGTGTGACAATTTCGCAGGGCCTTGGGTCTGACGTCGGTTGATAAGGTATTTTAGAAATATTCATTTTTGAAAAGAAAAATCCTGCGAATGGTTTGGACACTAGTGTTGGTGGTGGCTAGTGTTGTGGGCACAAAGCCAATTTCTTCCGTATCAGGGGACTCCAAAACGTGTATTTTCGTGAAAGCCTCGACATGAATTTTCCGTAGCATTACTTAACTGTCTCTCCTAGGTAAGTAGTGTAGAGAAAGTGAAAGTTGCAGCGAACGTCTCTGCGGCGTGTGTGCATCGCAGCGAGACGCGGGTCACTGTCTCTCCTCTCCGAACAAAGGACTCCGCTGCTGCTGCCGCCGCCTCTTTTTCCGGTGCGGTTTCCTCTTCCGTCCGTGTAACGGTCCGCCCGCGCCGCCCCGCGCCGCCCCCGCGCCGCCCCGCGCCGCCCCGCGCCGCCCCGCGCCGCCCCGCGCCGCCCCGCGCCGCCCCGCGCCGCCCCGCGCCGCCCCGCGCCGCCCCGCGCCGCCCCGCGCCGCCCCGCGCCGCCCCGCGCCGCCCCGCCCGCGCCTGCCCCGCCCCGCGCCGCGCCGCGCCGTCGCCGGAGATGCGGGCGGGCGATGTAGGCGGAATACCCTCCCCCCCTTGGCGCCCACATGAGGCCCGCACCACTTGCCTCTATTGTACTCGCTCTTCCAACGCTAGGGCAATGGGTTGCTGGTGCAGCACTCCCTGGCTTAGGCTTCACAGGAGGCGAAAAGTGTTACTGCTTTTGGAAAGATTTATGTGAACGTCGTAGAGTAAGTCCAACAAAGAAATCGTTTTAGATAGGAATTACCGTATTTTCTTGAATATATGTTCATCCTTTTTATCATAATTATTTAACTAGAAAGGGAATTATTATGCGAGTAGCTCGAAAAAAAGCAAAATATTTTTTCAGTAATTGTCTTATATTTTTCAAACAATGTTGCGAATGGATAGATATTTTTACTTCTCACTTCGCGAATACAATTTTCTTTGAACTTGTGGCAATGACATTTGGAGAGAATTATTAGTTTTTAAACATTCTTGCAACAAATAAAAATACGACGGGCATATCGAAATTTTCCATATTTTCGCCCGAAAAAGTAATGGAGGTTACACGCGAGGGGGTCCTGGGTTCGAGGAAAATACGGTAAACGCCACGCATAATAATGCAGATCGCGATCCGTTGTATCTATGATCAGCTACCAGCAACGTCAAAGGGTTGCGCCCTTTGAAGGGCTGTTTGTACACCTCGAGCGGTTCCAAATCGGAGAAACAAGTGGCGCGTGTGAAGTCGTGACTCGCAGTGCTAATTGGCTCCCACTCGCCCTCCAATTGCCGGATGCGCTCGCTGGCGCGATGTAAAAGGCCTATTTGTGAGGGCGAGAGCGGAGTGCCACTCTCGCTTACTCTGCGCACGATTACAAATTTCCTCACTTTGGCGCGTTGCTTGAATACTATTTCCCGTGCGTAGTTTTACTGTGTTACTGGCTATTTCATTACTTCTTTAGATAAGTAACAACATCTTATGGGAAATTTCTCTATTTTCATAATCGGTTACGATAATTTCACTTCTCATCATGTGCTAATTTGTTCTAAATATATTTTTTTTTAAATGACATTTATATGTAATTGCAATGATTATTTCAATTCTTCAAATAATTATCCCTAATTAATCTGGAACCATTATTAAATTTATTTTGCTCTGCTAGTCCAGTCGGTCGACGTGCCCTTCATACGAATGAGCAAAGCTGTTGGAAATTGTAGCTTCGACTCTACCACATCGGACTGCCCGCAAACAAATAATTAGCTTAGTTCAAATACAATTAATGTTTATTGTTTTCTTTCAACTACATAAATCTCCTAGACTCCACTCCTGTTAACCTATTTAAAAAAATGAGTTGAACATTCTCACGTTCTATTCCGTTGGTCTCCAAAGCCATCCATGCTGTCGTTGCTCCAATTCAAAACGCCTCCTCCCGTCGACGAACGCCCGCTCCTGAACGTCGCTCCTTGCAAGTTCTTCAGCTTCTCTGTTACCAGCAATACTCCCTTTATTCCGTATTCTGAACACACCGTCCAAAAGTACCATTTGCTTTTCGTGCTGCCGACCAACAAAATTCCCATTAACTGTCTTCGGCCCCCTCCATATGATCCACCTTCCTATAACAATAGCCACCACCATCTCACATCTTAACAAATTACAAATTTATATACTTATATCATCGCGAATAAATCTGTCAAACTGTGATAAATAATACCGATTGTCCTGTATATCACAAAATGTGAGTAGAATACGGGCATTAAGCTCTTCCATTAGCATACTCCAAGCATAAATCGTATTATGCAATCAGCTAAAAGCAGTTGTTCTCGCCCAGAAACTTGTGTGAGACGAGGCGTGAACTGGGAGTCCCGGGCAGCACTGGCCTGGCCCTGGATCCGTCTCGCAGCCTCTTCGCTCGAAGCCTCGAGGATTGATCACAGCTCGCGGGTAATGGCCCTGGTGAACCGCTGCCTCCGCCTCGCCCTTCGCTCCTCAGCATTTGTCACGTCTCTCGTCTTCGTTGTCTTCCGAACCTCTGCACAACTCCATGTCCGCTCTTCCCCTTTGAGCCTCCATCCACCGCCGAATCCGTATTTCCATTATAAAGTGTTTAGTTCTGTAGTCTTCTTCAGCTTCTTTCTGATTCACTAAACGGGGAGTTTTACTCTCTCCCGGAAAAAAACACAGATCCGCTCTGCCATTTACCTCAATTTCTTCGTTCATCATTCTTCACAATCAATGTCCGTATTATTATTTTTTATCTTTATTCTCCATTATATAATTATGTTCTCTCAATTGGTAGAGTGTGTGTGTGTGTGTATATAGCGAGTTTTTTACGGCTGACACCACATCTCGCTTCCTGATCTCCATTTTTCTCTATCATCCCAATCTCCTTGCTGCAGTCCTCTGGCAGCCATCGCATCTTGTACCTCTTGGGCCCAGCTTCTTGGTGGTCGACCCCGTTTCCTTCTCTCGGGAGGAATCCATTTCCATATTAATTTAAGCCATCTAAACTCCTCCATTCTTTCTAGATGACCATACCAGAGGAGGCGATTGGTAGAGTACTTTTGATTTTTCCTTTCACCTCGAAGGATGTGAGAAATCACTACACTAGTCCGATTTTAGCTTTCAACAAAACCATTTTCACTTTTTAGCGATCGAATACATGAGTCCTCTTTTCTTATATTCTGACACTTCACACGATTTATTTAGTTACTTCCTATTGTCTTTATTAGCACTTCCTAATATCCTATTCCATATTGATCACTTTTAACTGTGATGTATTACCCCCGGTAGCGTATCGGTTTCAACGAGTACCAGGAATGCGAATTGCATGGAGTTATTATAATCGAGAAGGGGAAGGGGCCGTGGTGGGCGAACGCTGCCTGGTATCTGCGAGTTCGAATAAAAACATTTGTTTACTGCATAGTGTGGGAAGAGAAAACAGAGATGAGAATTCATTCTGGGGAGAGAGAGGGGGGGAGGAGGCTGAAAGACGAGGTGGGGAGTAGAGGTATTGGCGATGGCAGCTGTTCACCACGTCGCTCCGTTCTTCGAATCCTCCCTCAGCAGCGGCGGCTCGGGGCTTTTCTTTCTTCACTGACGTCATTTTCTTCAGCTCCTAGTAATCTGATGTGCCTCTCTACGATACTCGCCAACGGTGCTCGCGTCTTCCGTTTATACATCGTCGGGATGTTCGTAAGATGGTTCTGAAACGTTCCTCTGGACTGGGCAGCATACAGGAAGGTGTCAGTAGGTTTTTCGGTGTGTTATAAAAGGATGAAGTTTTTCTTTCACTGGAACCTGAGGTCTCATGTCGGTAGAATATTCCATATATAAATATCGTATTTTGTCATTACACTTATCGCTCATCGGACAGCCAATGGACATGTGATGGCAAATTTCTCATCACAAATGTTACACATGTGACATTTTACCCTGTGAATCGAGAGGCGTTGATCATGCGTTGATGTCTCTCAGGGTCACGAAATGCCTTTGACCGTGTCAGAACGTGATCCTCGGCACTTTACAGCGAGGCTCCTTGCCCTGCCCTAATTGCCGTTTTCTTCCATTATATTCCCGCTGTTCGAGGCCTTTCTTGGATGCGCTGGTGCGCCGCCGTCGCCCTCGTGGCCGCGACGGCAGCGCCGCCAGGTGGCGCGGGGAGGCGGCGTGCGCGCTCAGCGCTCGGCGCTGAGTTATGGGCCGACATAATCGAAACACGAAGGCGAAGTCGCTCGGAAAATTGGCGCCAGGCGCTGTGGCGGCGGCGGCGGCGGGCCGCTGTCCGCCGGCAGTGAGGCCCTCCCCCCCACCCCCACCCCCACTGCGGGGATTACCAGCGCCACGGCCACGGATGCGCCCGCAGAGAAAACAGGTGGGCGCGCCGCCCGACAGAGGGCGCGAGTGTGGACGGCATTTGTTCTGAGTCGATAAATACCCCTCTTCCCCGCCCTCCGACCGGAGCCCTGACGAGAATAGATGGCCTGCGCACTACCGAAAGGCTAACGTCCGGCCCGAAGTGAACCGGCCAGCTGAATACACTAGCACTTCCGCATGAGCGGATGAGCGGGCCCTTTCTCGCGCTTGTTTTTTGCGACGAACGCGCAAACAAATGTTTTTTCCCAGTTGATCGGTCGGGATGTCGCTGTGATGACTTTGGGCCGCCGCCGCGCTGCTGCTTTTCACAACTCTTTCGGTCCGGCGTTTTTGTTCGTTCATGGATGTAGGGATGAATCCGAAACACGCCGTGTATTTTTGTAGGAGGTGACCGTGTGTTGTTGTGTGAATGCTAGAGCATTTGTTATTAGTCTGCAGATGATAAATGCGCGATATTCCATATGTGCCAACATGCAAGAAGTACCACGTCGCTCTTTTGATCGACCACTACCAATTAATTTCTCACATTTTCGACTGTTATTCAAAGTACTTTCATGGAATTTTCTATTGAAAGCAATATGCCAACAAGTCATTGTGTGAGCTTATTGGTGTATTAATGCTTGTAACACATTCCAATTAGAAAGCGACAAGAATTCGAGGAAAACAATATTTCAATTATTCGCCTTTTTTTCCCGCGAGAGTCCTTTAAGGGTTCAAATACACGCCCGACGCGGTGCGGTAGGGTCGTTTGGAAAAGGCTTTATATCTTCCCTTTGTGTAAATCCATACTTGGAATGGGCAGTAGGGCTTAGTAACGGCGTAGGCTAAGTGAGAGAGTGAATGAACTAAAATATGAATGAGAAGAATATGGGGAATAGTATCACGTGTTTCCCGTACTCCGAACAGCGACGTAAGACAATTTATTCTTGAACTGCCAAATCCATTTCTAGAAAACAGTTCATCAATTAGATATTTACATGCACGTTGCTGGTGACGGGTATTCGTTTGTGAAAAAAATCACTGTTTCAAATCGTGGCACAACGCGTCCGAGCCCTAATCCAAGACAACGCAGACCTGGTTCTACAACAACTTCTGAGCGATACGTAATGGCTCTTTTGAGAAACTGTTGAAAGGAAATGGAGCAGATAGTGGACGAATAATGAGAGAACGTTGTGATCACCTACCACAATCCAGTTTTCTCTCGATCGCTTTCTCGAGCAATAATGTGATTTGGGGTCGGAAGGCGCCTTCGCCAAGATGGAGGCCGGGGGCAGCGGGCGGCGCAATGTGGGTTGGGGCGGGCGGGGCGGGGCGGCGCGAGGTGGGCGGAGCGAGGAGGCGAGAAGTGAGCCGGGCGGGACGGCGCGAGGTGGGCGGGGCGGTGAAGCTGCGAGGTGGAGCGGAGCGGAGGTGGCGAGAGGTGGGTGGGGAGGGGCGGGGCGGAGCGAGGTGGGCGGGGCAGGGGCGGAGCGAAGTGGGCGGGGCGGGGCGGCGCGAGGTAGGCGGGGCAGGGGCGGATCGAAGTGGGCGGGGCGGGGTGGCGCGAGGTGGGCGGGGCGGGCGGCGCGGGGCGGCGCGAGGGGCAGGCGTAGCGACGCAGGCGGGCGGGTGGGTGTGGGCGGGGAAGCGAGCGGCGCGGGGCGGGGCGGGGAGGCGATTAGCCGGGGCGTAAATCCAGCGTCGGCGCGCCGCTTACGAGGGAGCGTCTGGGCGGCGAACGAGGCGCGCCGATGGCCCGGAGAATGCCGCGTCGGCGGCTGCGGCGGTTAACCGGTTGACGCCGTTCCGGATAACCGCGCCCTCCGAGGGGCGCGGGCGCTTAAAAAGCCCGAATGAATCGTTAAAGCGTCGGGGGTTACGAGCTGGCGCCACCGCCGCTGCCTTCGGGGGCGCTCCCGACGCCACTGGCCGCTCAGCGTTTCTCGGACGCGAGAGGAATTACTCCTTTGTATCCTAGGCGTTGACCTATTCTCAAACAGTGTTGAACAACTTTTACTTTAGAAAAGCTTCTCAGCATTTTTTTGATTCGTTTGGCCTTTTGTGCTGGGAAATTACTATTATACTTAAATGGAATGAATTGTAGACTGACGTAGTATGAGAAACTGTACCTCAATAGGGGAGACATTATGTAAGATTGAGATTCAACAGGCGATTTTTTTATTCAAGTAGGTTATGTAAATATTTACGCATTTCAAACCGTATATTACGAGTAGTGATTGCATAGACTGCCGCTGTCAGAGATTGTATTATCTTTGCTATAGGGACGAGCCATGTCTCTGTCGGGTTGGCTGGCATTTAGCCTAGATAATACTACATTACGAGTAACTCCAATACTCGTAAATCTCAGACCTATAAACACACATCCACGGTTACGTTTTACGTGCCGGGTCAATTTGTATCTTTTCTCTGGCAATAAACACTGCTTGAAAATGCATATTGGAATATTTTTTTGTTTTGATGGTTTATTCTAGGTAGGTGTTGTTTTATCACGGAAGTTTGTCAGAACTGGTTTCGCACCAAAGAGCATTCCGATGCGTAGGATCCAGCCCAGATTCTGCCCCTGCGAGAAACAACTTGTCGCCTCGGGGTCTCGTTGCTGCGGGAGGACGCGGACGGCGGCGCTCATCTTAAAAGCAATAAAGCGCCCGGCACGGCTGTGGCAGCAGCGCGCGGCCGCAGGCACTTGTTAATGCGCGAGTTGTTGCCAGCTTCTCCGCGGCGCCCCGCACCCCCGCCCTTAAACACAAGCCATTGAACCAGGGGAGGATCCAGGCCGGTGGTTTTGGAGGGGGCCATCATAGATTTTTGTTAAATAAAAAAACGTTTGTAAATTATTTTTGTAGTGCATACATGATACTGTACTGCGATTCTCTAACTTTGGCCCCTCAAGGCCACTCAAATCCCATCTTCGCGATGGAATATGTCACGGCATTTCGCGTCTTTCTCGGTCGTGTCGGTAAAAGTCGCGAAGATGGGATTTGAGTGGCCTTGAGGGGCAGAGTTAGAGAAAATGGCAATATATGCAATATTATTTACAGATAATTACGTAATTTTAACATAAATATTTAAATCAATTCATCCAAATAAAAGAGGGTTGCAAAAGAAAACTAGACATGGGGTGGGGGGGGCATGGCGCTCATGGCTACCCTCTGGTTCCACCACTGCATTGAACATAAGCCGGCAACTCATGCGCAGTCCGTCCTTGAGCATATCGGTCAGTGAGAGACGATTTGCTGTGTTAAATCCTTTTCTTGTAGCCATATCTTGCATGTTTCTTTTTTCATACATTTCGCTGCCGGATTGATTGTAGAACCATAAGGCAACTTATTTTGTAGAACTGTAATAGGCTTGCAACAAAATCAACCAGTTGCTTTAATAACATAATTTTTATTGTACATATTTATTTTTCCACAACGCAATCCGGATATTTGGAACTCGGATAATGTGTGTTCTCCTATACTGACAAATCGGATATCCTATCATCTTTCATACAGTTAGGTATGAATTAAAATCTGCGGTGGTGTGAAGTATTGAGAAATGTGCGAGTCTATTAATATCTGTGGTAGTGAACAGGGTTTGAGTGCATGCGCGGTGTATCTCTTCGATCTTCCCCAAACGCCACGGTCCCATCCCGCCGTAAAATCACCCACCTGGCGGCCGGGCGGCGCCGGGGCCGGCCTGATCACTCGCGCCACGCACGGGCGGGCAGCCGGCCCTTTCGCGGGCTCATCGCGATGCGGCGCGCGGGGTGACACCGACTAAGTTACGGCGGCGGAGCCCAGGAGGGGGTGGGAGGGGGCATGTTATTTAAAACGCGATTCACACCCGCGGGGGACGCCGGGATATGAAATACGACCTTCCCTTCGGCCGCCGCCGCCGCCGCGGACGGAGCGTGGGGTGGCGGAGGATGGCGGGGGTTGCACTTTGATATGATAGAAAGCGCGCGGAGACTCGAGGCGTTCGGCGCGGTGGTGGCGTGCCGCGGGCGGTCGGGCGGGCGAGGGGCGAGCGGGGCGGGGCAGGGCGGGTGAGCGGGCGGGGCGGCGGCGAGCGGGCGAGCGGGCGGGCGGGGCAGGCGGGCGGGCGGGCGGGCGGGAGCGCTCGTGGCCGAAAGTGCCTGCGGCCGGGCTGAGTTATGGGGCGACGTGACCCGCGCGCCCGGCGCATAATCTGCGCTCTATCGCCCGGCCTGCCCGCCCGCCCGCCCGCCCGGCCGCCGCCGCCGGCGACGCCCTTCCTACCTGTCCGCCCGGCGCAGGGCACGCGCCGGACGTGCCCGCGCGCGGCGCACGGGGATTCAATAAGCGGCGAGGGCGGGCACGCCCCCAGCACGCGCCGCTTGCCTGCAGCCAAAGGGAGCTCTGGAACACGAGTTGCACGACCCCTTTTGAAGCTCCGACTGTTGTAATGCATTCTAACTCCCTGGCAAGTAATAGTAGGTAGTTGGTTGTAATTGGTACAAGACCGCCTGTTTCTTTTCTAATCCGAGAAAGTGGTTAAACATTGCAAAAAGAGCGTTATGGGGTTCTAGTGATTCAGCGGTGGCAAAAAGACCGTGGCCCGAGGGCTTTTTTATCGACCGAGATCATTTAAACCAGTTAACGTCCGTGGTGCATACAAATACAAGTATTTCTACCTCATTTTAATAATTTTGATTTATTTATTAACTAATTAATTAGATGTCTACTTGACTCAGATTCTCTTTTCATATTTCCTTTCCACGAGAAAATATATAGCATCATTCAACTGATTTCATATTTCCCTCGTAACCACAATCCTCTCACTCCAGGTAATGTATATTGAGCTCCGTAAAGAAGGCAATAACAAGCAATAACCACTCAGTAAAAAATAAATATGTTTCACGTGTTTATTCTCTTCCTTTCCGATTTATCTCTCTGTAGATGCCAACGAATTTACATTTTTTATGAGTTGATATTGAGATTTATTGTTATGTTAAGGTACACTGTGAGGAAATATAATTTTAAATGGAACTGCTTTCGAGTACGGAAATGGATTTTTCTGAGTTGCATGCAGATATTCCTATTTAATCATTCACGATTATTGGAAATATGCAGCTGTTCCAAATTGTCATGTAGTTTTGGTTCCTCCTCAGATTTTTACAGATGTTTGTTGCCTAATAAGAGAAAATGATGTAAATCATTTACTCAGTGTGTGTATCATAACTAGAGACCGGATTTTTATGTTATTACATATTTTTTGTCTTTCTACTTACAGTTCTCAAAATTGTAATCTTGGCAAATCATAGTCCCTCCTAACAAAATATCGAATTTTTGTCGTTACATATATTTTACATATTTAGTACTATATTACTTATTTTACATATTTTGCTCTTTTAACAATATATTTTCTTATTTTATCAATTTTCTTCTATTTAATTCCATATTTTTTATGAAAATATATATATTTTTTTAATCAGCCTTGTTCCTACGTTATTGAGTAGTGTCCAAAATATCACTGATACCGCGTTTTGTGATGTGTAACCTTAATTTCCGACAAAAAATTGCGATCGCCAACATGTATAGCACTTCGATGAAGACGCTAAGGTGTATGTTTGCTGGATCGTATATCTCGTCAGTTTGTGCGATGGCTTCTATTGCGATTAGTCTGTCGGCTAAACTACGGTGCCTGAATTGCAACAGATTAATCTTTTACTACTCACGAGAAAGATGTAAAATGAGCAGTTTTTCTAAATGTAATTTCTTGCTATGTAAATAGTTTTTAATAAGAGAATTTAATTTACATATTATATCCGATATTACATATTTATTGCATATTCTTACTATTTCATTACATATTTATGTACATATTTTGACGTTTAATACTACATATTTTTCCGGTCTCTAATCATAACTGTTCCAGTCATACAGAGCAGACACGTACACGTACAGATCATTGAGCATCTCCCAAGATCTCTTTGATTTATCAAATTATAGGAAAGGGAAGGCCTTGTGCTGAGACTTCCGAGCAGTCCCCGTCGTTGATGGGAATCACAGACTTAGTTGGGAGCAAAACCTTCGCGATATTCCGCTGTTTATTGGAAGGCCGCGCTCCCGAAATGGCCTCACGTAGCACTCGAATGCACGTCGCTTGTCCGACCCTCTGGAGCGGTTGACAGTCGATTATCGAGAGGTTCCGCATGTTACGGCTGTAATTTACATGAAAGGGAGAGGCAAATTTTATTTTACGGGTGGATATTGTAACATATCAAGTGTTTCAGTACGTCGGTTCAGGAAAAAAATAAACAAGTTTCGCACATTATTTTTTAGAGACGTTTCATAGGCTATAAATCCATAGCAGCTTCTGTAATTTGTGGGGAAAATGTCCAGCCTGTCAGAGAACTTGTCTACTCTGAACTATTTTGCGTCTTCAAACACATTCTTTTTTATATTTTGGATTCATTGTACCTTAATCTTCTGAAACAGTGAAGTTACAATTTAACTATCGAATTTTTGATTCTTTTTCTTGTCACTTCTTTGGTAATAGAGAGAAGGTTTGGGTTTTGTGGAGAATTTTATCATAATATAATTCAATAGTTACCCGAATACAAATCTAACCCACAAAATGTCGAAAGTGAGATTTCAGTGGAATAGTGACCTATTGAACGTGATACACAGCCCCCCTCCATTCTGAGAGCACATTCCAAAGTTTCCTACCACATTCCTAAGGCACTGGTCATTCCAAAGTTAGTTATCTTCTAGGTAAAGTTGGCCTTTTGGCGAATAGTAATCTATCTTCAGCAAGATGTCAGATCGATGCGAAGTGTGTTATAAACGGTAGTGCATTGATTAAACTTAGACTCAGAGACACAGTTCATAATATACTGATGGTATGTACGTTTTTTACAAAAATATATTAATTCACACCGATTAGAGGTTTCTTCTATTTCCTGAAAACTTTTCCTTTTGTGGGTTAGATCTCTGTTCACGGTAATTATTCAGGATATTGCAAACCCACTCAATATTTATTTATTTATTTATTTAAGAATACACTGAGTGCTATCATTAATTATTTATAAGCACGTTGCACTGCGTATTCCTATTCCTTGTAGAGGTGTTTGCTTCCATTAGGTCTAAGGATGAAAGAACGCGACCGCGTGTCCCTCACCGCCTCCTGCCCGGGTGTTAATGCCGCGCCTGGATATCCGTGCAGAGCGCGCGGCGTCCATTTCCGCGAATGACTGCGGCTCACGAGAGCTTCCGCGACCGTCCCGCACTGCGCCCCTCCGCCCCGCTCCCACCCCCGGACCCTCCGCGCTCCAGGGCCCTGCGACGCTCGCCCGCAGCGCCTCGCCTCGCAAGAACGCCCCCCCCCCACCTCTCCTCCGCCAGCAAGAACAGCCTCCGCCGCTCCGCGACCTCCCTTCCGCCACGCGCGTCATTAATACGCGCGGAAACTCCTCCGCCGCCGCCGCCGCCGCAGAGCCGCCCCCAAAAATGGCCGTTTGGGGGGCCGGGGGCGGCGCGGGGGGCGGGGAAATAACATTTGCTTGATCCAATTGGAGCAGTCGCCGCCGCCGCCGCCGCCGCTGCCTCTGCCTGCGCCGCCGCCCCCGCAGTCCGCACTCATTTGAAATTCAAATTGGACTCGCGGGCGGCGGACGGCGGAGGCGGCGGCGGCGGCCGCTGCTGCGTTTTTTAGGAAATAAATCCGTCCCAATGCGGGGTGGACTTTGGAGGGCGCCCGGCCGGTTTACACAGGGGTGGATTTGTCGCCGTTGTTGGCTAAGCGAAGTCGCGGGGGGGGGGGGCGCCCTGGGCGATCGGATGGGCGCTGCGCCGCTCGCTGGGAGTTGGTGCGTGCGCCACCGCGAGAGATCGTTGCACCAGCGCTCCTTTCCACGAAGCCTCGTTCACGTGACATACGGGCACTATGCCAGGGCAATCTTGCGAAATTGAATCGCTAAACAGAACTATGAGGTGTAATTTAATGTGGAATTTAAAATTATTTTTCAATACATATTTCATTCAGTACTACCTAAAAAATATTTTCAAAAAAATGTTCGTGGCATTAATTGAAAATGTAATTGAAGAGAACAAATTTAATTCGAAGAAAAAATAACTACCTATAATTGTAATTCTAGGAAGACGCCGATTAAATGTCAAGCTTTCGTAATTTTTCGAAATTTCCGGTATCAGAAAACAACATATGTATGCCATCTTTAATGGTGTATTTCACTATGATCGTAGGTGAAGTTTGTACAAAAAGTTTGGAGTCGTTTTTGAAAAAAAATTTTGAAATTTTCCCCCGGGCTTCATGTAAAATACCCCAAGTATTTGAAGAATGCTTTTCAAAATAACAGAGTTTTAAGTGGAGAATAATTATTTTGGAAAAATCCTACTCTTCTTTGAAGCGCTAGTGTTGTTTAAAACACAGAAATGTAGGCAGGCAGACAGAGAGAGAAGCAGACTAACAGAGAGACAGACGAACGGAACGACCGGCAGACGTACGTTTTGAAGAAAACAACACTTTTTCGGTATCAGGGGGCCACAAAACTTGTATTTCCGTTGAAATCTAGAAATCGATTTTTTCGCGCATGCATTACATAACTTTTCTCTATACTACGTAAATTTCTCCGTATGAACGTACGTACGTATACGAGGAAGTACAACGGAAGGAAGCCGTCAGCGCCGAGTGGGCAACATTTGAAGCGCGGCGCGGCGCAGCTGGCCGTGTGGCGCGCCGGAGTCGCGAGCGCAGAGCGCCCCGCCCCCACCCCGCGCCTCGCACGCTCATAATTCCGCGTCGCCCGTAAATTAACGTTGAAGTATTTGTTTATTTCCCGAAGCGCCACGCCGCGTTGCGCGAAACGGCCTCCCGGCGACGGCAGCGCTGCGACGGCGGCCTGCCGCATCCTCCCGCCATCGCTCTTCGCGTCCGGGCCGCCCTTCACTGATCTCGGCCAACCTCCGCCGTCCCTGCCGTCTTTCTCGTATTTTACCATCGCCGCGTCATTCGCTTGAAAAAAAAATGTCTTCAGTCGTATTTCGAAACTTCGCACACGCTGCTTTTTTGCAGTGTGTCTCTTTGTTCCCTTTTTCTGTCTTTGTTGAAGCGAAAATCAGGCAGCAGTGGCAGCAGTTGTTTCCAAAAATGAGAGTTGCAGCTCCATCGAATGTAAATTGTAAAATTCAGGTAAAAACGTTAGCAACTCATGAAAATTCTTGAAAACTTCGGTTAATAAAAGTCCATATTACACGTCCACATTACGTACATACGTTTATGCGTAGAGCCCATAATAAGTAAGTACATCTGCAGTACACATGGGTCCGGCTTTTCTGAAAGCCAATAGTCAATAGATTTTTTTCTATTAGTTCTGCTTTGAGACAGTTACAGGTATTATAATGCTTTTAAAAATTCGGACTAGGATTTCAAAATACGGGAATCAACCTTCAGGACTTTGCAACAGGTACTATTGTTTGGATACTTTTTACACCAGTTCATTCCATGATTACTTTTAATTGCTGTTTCTGACGTTAAAAACAAATTTTGGTATGCGATTTTACTGTTATAAAACGTGCTCAATTCACATCTCATTTTCATGTATAGCAAATCAGCTGTACGTGTACTTGACGAATATTCAGTCTTGAAGAAAATTTGTTATCAGTGGTGTAATGAGTGTATTTAAAATCGATCGTGCCGTCTGGAACACCTTAATTCCAGATGATATTTGCTATCCACATACGTATTACATTGCACATGTACGTGGATAAATGATATAGTAGTATAGTGTATGAGTAGTATAGTGCAGAATATAGTGTATAAATCTGAGGTCACGGGGTAAAACCTCTTAAATCAATTTTTGGAAATTGGGTGAAGAACTGAAGTTAAGTATGTATAATTTATTTTAGAAAAACCACCAAATTCAAATATTGCCTCCTTAACGAGAAAAACGCGTTGGGAAATAGCGTTGAGCGTAGGAGAAAGCGTTGGCTCAATAATCTAGCCCTTGTTTTCTCCAAACTAAGGCTAGTGACTCAAGAACTTTTACCCCGTGACCACATGGTACGGGGCATGAAAAGAATAGGATGAATTGTGATGTTTTGATTGTATGCATCATAAATTCATCACGCCCTGACCTTGGTGTCCGTCCCCTCATGTTCGCTCCGCATCCCTGGCAAAGTGACGCTCGCCCTCTGCATTTCACACCTCGCCCTTCCCTGTCGCCCAACCTTCCTCCCGGGGCCCTCCGCGGTGGCGCGCGAGGATACACCATTACCCCTCTTCCCTTTCCACCCTCCGTCTCCCTCCCTCCCTCCCTCCCTCCCTCTCTGTTTGGGGCCGCCCGCCCCGATGATAGATAGATGCGTGGCGCCCGGAGCGCCGGAATGTGGCGGCGGCGGCGGCGGCGGCGCCAAATTAATCATTTCGCGAGCCGCATTCATTTACCCGGTGACGCAGTATCCTCCTAATGACGCTGCATCGCTGCTCCAGCGGTTTATTAAACTATTTGGCGTCGGAGGCGGTGTCGGCGTCGGCGCCGGACGCGCGCGCTGCCGCCGGGGGGGAGGGGGGGGCGACGCAACGCGACGCGACGCGGACGGCGCGGCGTCCCGACGCACGCCGGAAGGAAACGCAATTTGCGGCTGATGGACTTGCGGCGGGCAGTAACGCGGTGGCGGGTGATGTCGACCCGGGAGAGGAACGTTCAAATCACTCTTTCACCTCACGTGATACACCTACGGCGTATTTTTTTTCTTTTTGAAAAATTTTGCTTCGTCGTTTTTTTTTAACTGAATGTGATTTTTTTTATACTTTGGGCTTATAAATACAGATTTCCTTTAGGCAAGTATTCACTGAGTATGAATACGGGGACGAAAAAGTAAACGAGATGTGTGTGAAACTCAGATTTCTCATTCAGAGTTTCAAATGACGTGTAATAGGTTGCGTGAATACGAGGCGTCAATACCCCGAAAAGGAATTGGGAATGATGCAAATGACGTCGCCTTCCTCCCTCGTTCGCCTGCAGGACGCGCGCCCCCCTTCCCCCCCCCCCCCCGTTTGGGCAATGCGAAGCGGGACCCCCTCCCCAGCGCCACTCGCGGCAGAACTGTAATCAGCCACAGACTTCGATTTTCGCCTCGGGCTTCGATAGCAGATTATTCATATTTGTCAAGTCTGGGGGTTTGGACTCCCAAATTAAAATGTAAATTACAAAAGCCTCTCTTCTCCGAAAAAAAAAACAATTGTACGCAGACGAGAAAGGGTGATTAATAATAAGGGGGAGAGGAACGGCCTAGTGAATCGACTGCGCACATCGAGGCCCACCGCCAAGTCAAACCAATAACCACGCCGACACTCCGACACGCTGTTTGTTTTTGGTGGGGCTTTATATCACATTGTCCCTGTAGCGTTTATATCGGCTAATCGAAATTGGTATCTTCCTAGTAACTGACATTTTTGCTGGGTGTTTGTCGCAATTTGTTCAGTTGCCGGGAACATGCTCGAATTGCTATGCGATTACTAAACGTACTCACTTTATGACTGCTGTTTGTTTTTTGGAGGGTTATTTGCAACCCAGTGGATATTCGTGTGGAATTTCATTTCGTTTCAGCGTATTTGTTGTTCGCTCGCCGGCTCACGTTTTCTGTTCCGCAAATTGTTATGATGCAGTCAATGTTGGAGATTATCAGCATGATTCGGGTGTTTCTTTCGACATGGGAAGCGATGTTCGATATTGGCCGCCATGTTTTATGGCTTGCATTTAAACATGCTCAAAATGACACGCCATATCTTTAGTCTTGCCGTTTTGAACTTACGTCTGTCTAGGAATAACGTAAACAATGTGATAATGTAAACATTTTTTGTTCTTATTTGTTTCTTGTAGTGAAACGTTTTGAACAAAATAGTGTTGTATACTTTAGTTTAAATGTGTATTTGCAACGACATAGCTTGCACATACAGCTATGCGCGTTTAAAAAACAAAAAAAAAGATATTTCATTTCAGAACTTCATGGCACTTAATATGTTTTGAAATTACTATAACTAATAAGCTGTGAACACATCATTACTGGCGGGACCTTATAACGTAACGATGTAGATAGCAACTATTTACAACGAAACTATTTTCTTAATACAAGTTTCAACATTTTTATAAATCGTGAGAAGTCTCTATACTGCTTGCAATCTCTACTTTCGTTTATCGAATCTGTTTCTCTTAAAATCAGTCCTTTCCAGAAATCGAGATGGAAGTGAGGGGAACTTGCTCTCCGTAATGGAGCTCAAGCGCCCAAATGGTGGGGAGGGGGGCAGATTACGTCGCCTGATCGTCAGACGAAACTTTCGTGACACTTCCTTGCGAAGTTGCTGACGCGGGCCACGCTCACGACGGCGGCGGCTGCGGAGGAGTACAGGAAGGTCCCGTGACCTATTCCGTTGGTCTCCCTCTCACACACACACACACACACACACACACATCTTGCAGTACCCACCTTCAGTTTTTCTACCCCGCTTGATCCTCCTTTTCTATTCTGAACACGTGCGTTTGCCTAACTTTTTTTTTTTTTTTTTCCTTCCTTATTGAATAATACGGGCGTTTATTTCAGTCTCAGACAGCTCTAAAGCCTTTTCATACCGTCCACTATTCATTCCGGTGTTAAAAACTCTTGTTATATGTCGAATATTATAAAATATGGACCTTGGTAACAGGCATTTTTGTCAGTTTTGGAACACGCGGTTGAAACTCTTAGATGCTTTTTCCCTTGGAAGTGAAAGTAATAGACCTCGTTCTCTTCTACCATTCTGACAGTGGCATCCGAGTGTGCTCTGTCACACTGGCAAATTGGCAGTCTGCTACATGCCTACTCCATGTTACATATTCATTCTTAATGTATTTAGCGGAAACATGAAAAATTGTTAATTACTTTGTGAATATTTACATATTCTTCTCGTTAAATTATAGGTGTTGGGATGTGTTGAATGAGGAGCTATTGAAAAGTCTCCAGCGAATTCTGATTTGTAGTTATTGGAATTCCCTGTATTTACTTTCAACTCGTATTTAGACGCTATGTATTATATAAAATCTGGGTAATGTATTGAAAAAATCCATAATTCATGGGCATTTGACATCACATTCGATATGTCATACTATTTCTCGTTCAGGTTAGAGTTTTGGAGGTTTCCTGTGAATGCATCGTCTCCGTTTTGAGTCGTGTGGTGCCTATTGAATTCAATTCAGTTGTGCCTTATTTTTACGTTCGGAGACTCGGGCCATCAGACCTCTTCTGTCTAACCACGCAAATTGCTGCTCACCTTTCACCATCTAGCGGAGAAAGACGATATCATTCGGGTGACAAAACAGGCAATTTTGAATGTAGTTCAGAAGCTTCTTTAAGCTTGAGGATCTTTTAGAACACGCACAGTAAATTTACAACAAGGGGCAGCCGGCTTTACTTCCCCTTCAAAAGATATTTTCACCCTTAAAAATCCACGGCTTCGATTGGGTTTTAACCCGACAACGAGGGTAAAACAGCCGCATACGATAACCTTCATACAACCGAAGCCGCGTAATATATGGACAGTTGACTGTATATTAAATATGTTGAACTTTGTACTCGCTCAGATGAGAGTTTTGTGAAAACATCGTTCACGTTTTGAGTCGTGTGGCGCGTATGTGACGGGCACGCTCCGCGTTGGCGAATCTCGGGCGGAAATTCGACGCGGCGACGGTCGCCCACAGAGCTCGGGTGAGGTGGGGCGGGCGTATAGAGCGTCGTCCGCCCCGCCCCGCCCCGCCCCGCCCCGCCCCGCCCCGCCCCGCCCCGCCCCGCCCCGCCCCACTCTACCCCGCCCCAGCCTCCCTCCCACCCCAGTCCACCCCGCCCCACTCCGCGCCGCCCTGCCACCGCGCCACCCCGCCCAGCCCCGCCCCACTCCGCTCCCCGCCTCGCCCCCACTCTGCCCCTCCCCGCCCTTCCCCGCCCCATTCTGCTCCGCCGCTCCCCGGCCCGCTCCACCCCACTCCGCTCCCCGCCCCGCCCATCCCCGCCGCGCCGGCCGCGAGCGCGCCCACGGGGGCGTGTTATCCCGTGGCGTGTATCAACAACCGCGCAGAGATGCCACCCCCGCGCGTAGCCCGCGCTCTTTCTCGCCGGCCGATATCGCAGCGGTGAGCGAGGACGGGGCTGCACGAGCCGGTCTAAGCGGATTTTAACCGGTTACAGCGGTCGACTTGCCTCCCGGCCCCGCCCTGGCTCTGTTGTTTGTTCTCTGCGGTGGCCGCCGTCCGGGGTGGGTTTTTATGCCGTGCAGTTGCCCGTTATTTCGGGGGCGCGCGCAGGCTGGCTCCGATCGCTCTCTGCGCCAGCGGAAGCGACTGCACAGTGGCGGTTTCGGGATTGTTAAAAAGCGCTCTTAAATATCTGACTTGTAATTCGAAATGTATTAAAACTAATGGACATCTCTAATGGCGTTCTTTGGTACAATACGAGTTTATGCTTTAATGTTTCCCCTTTAAAATGTTCGATTCTTTCTTTGCCTTCTTCCCAAAATCCTCGGTGATGTTCGTTCACATCCTTCCTTACTGTCTGACTCTATTATCTGTAACTTGAAATTATTCTCTCGAAGTTTCTCCCATCTTCTTGTTCTTTCCATTGTCATTATCTCACAGAGCAAGAAACATGAATATCGTCTGGCCGAAGGTCATCTATATGTCTCATTACACGCTAGTGTCCACATTGTTTAATCATCCACGCACACCCTATAAAATAGTCTGACGATAGTTGGGTTCATTTCACCGCGCGGGCCCTCCTCGCCCCCTTGTGCCGTTGGATGCGCTTGGCGCAATGCGCCGTCGCCCTCTCGGCCACTGACCGGTAGAGATGGCTCAGTGCATCAACCTGATGTCACTGCAGTCCCTCTGACCGGGACTGACTAGGTTCCACTCCCACGGCGGCTGGATTTTCGACACTAGCTTGTCAACTAGGTCAAATTCAGTCGCTGTCTGGAGGAGGATTCTAGCGGCCAGCTGCTCTGATCGGTAGTTTTCCGTGGTTTCTCCGATCAACACCAGGCGAATGCCGGAGGAATACCCTAAAAAACGGGCCACGGACCGCGCGCGATCTTTCCTTCTTATTCTTTGTCCTATCCTCTCCTCTTACACACACACACTTACACTAACATACACTACACTACCACACATGCCGGGAGACCGGTCGGGAGCTTACAGCTTGTCCCGGCTGGGCGGTGCCCCGCTGGTGGAAGATACCTGGTTGAGTGGAAAACCCCGCTAGTCGACGGTAGGTCGGCGGCAGATCTACCCATCCAGCGGGGAAAAGATCATCGCCACCTCCCGAGAAAAGCGCTCACTACACTTACGGGACCAATGATGTAATTAGTTGACGCGCCCGGAATCACGAACAATCAATCAATCTCTCGGCCACTGAGGAGGGAGCGCCGTCGTGTGAGCTGCTGTGGGGCCTGCGGGCGAGAGGGCCGGTGAAGTGTTGGGCGAGTGCCTCGTGACGAATGGGCGAGCGTGAAAGTGCCGGGCGTGCGTATCGCGAAGATTCGCACGCCCGCGTGCGAATCGCGAAGTATCGCGTGCGTATCGCGAAGTGCTTGGGTGCGTATCGCGATCGCGATCGCTGCTCTCCCCCCACCGGAGCGCCACCCCCGCCCCCACCCCTTCCCAGAGGCCGCGGAGGAGTTGTGCTGTTTCGTTCGATGTGCCGCCGATGCCTAGGGTCTCACGGTTAGGGATGTGAATGGTACAACGATACATGACGGCTGGGGTGTACTTGTGTTTGCGGCTATTTCGTTTGTGTTGAACTTGTTTCGGCCGATTTTTAGTATATCTAAATGCAATTGAGGGTGTTTTGTCAGTACTTCTGACTTGGCAATGTTTGAACCAGAGGAGAAAGATGTTCAGTTTTTGCTAACTTTTTGAGTTTAAGTTATGGATATGTAGTATATATTTGGTTCTGTAGCCGAACACTTCACTAGTTTAAACAACATCTCAATGATATTCTACAGCAGATGCTTTAATTTATCATAAAATTGTTCATATGTAGAAAGTATTAACTTCTTTGAGTTGAGTAAAATTTGCCCCATACGGCAAGCCGGATTATGAATTTCTAGCAACGAATTGAAAATTCCATCACATTTAGTAGAATACCAGCATATAATTAGCAATACTGATTCATTTACAATTCACAAAAAACCTTTTATTATTACACAAATGAAAATAAACAATTGTGCTTTATTCACTCTTCGGTAAATTAAACAAAATGTAAATTGTGTTCCTCTGTTTCTTGTGGGCTGAATTCTCGTCGGCTGCTTCAACGGATATCTTCCTGTACTAGACGATTTGGAGATGCGATCGCATCCGACCTTTTCGGCGTCTTCTGTCGGTGATCTCTTCGCGTACGTCTCCCTTCACAATTCCCACATCATTGTAATATTTCCATTACAGTTCACAATGGCCAGGAAGGCTCGACTTCTGGTGCACATGTCGAATGCGTCAGCAATGTTTACGCGACGTTACGCTTCTCGCAATCAGGCCCGACAGATAATGAGGGTTCTGTGGGTAGCTATACCCACATGAAAAATTCCGAGCGGGTAAAATCCCCACTCGGAATTTGCGGTAAGAGAAATATTCCATAAACATCAAATTCCAAAAATGAACGCAGTTTCTTGGTTTTTGTCGACTCAAAAAGAACATGCGATCAACTATGTTTCAAGATCTGCTCAATTGTATTGTGATTTCACATGTTTATAGCGTCATGACCAACAAAATCGATTTGCTAAAATTGTTAAATGAGTTTATATAAAAAAAATGCAAAGCACAGTGCTGTTTTTGCATTGCAAAGATGAACTTCTGAAGTTACATAAAACAAATGTGATAACAGTTTAATGATAAACATGAGAACGTGAAGAAAATAGGTTTTGTATTTTTCCCTTCGTGTACATTTTCGGGGGGAGATGGAGGGGAAGGGATACCCCATCAGGGTCAACCACCCACCCGGACTTAGCACTAATCGCCAACCCTGCTTACGATCTCCCCAGCCGAGTAGTGGCAAGAGAAGGTGTTCGCCGGTTCGAACTCTTTATGACGTAGCACTATTATGTCCCTCGCCTCATCCCTCACAATACCTCTGCATTGAAGTCATGGCACTTTGTTGGTTGATCGCATTTTTTACACTTTTTTGGCAAGTTTAAATCACTACAAATTTATGTTTTCTAGCATTTCTTTTACTTTTATATTATACAGGTAATACACAATTTTACATTTAAATAAATCATTTTTATAACACTTTAAAATGCATTAATTTTCATTGAGTTCGTAACAGTGATTTCCTCTGTCATTAGTTTTCAGAACTCGATATTTAAAACAAATGAATGACTCAATATTTAAAATAAATATATCTCATAAATGAAAATTTTCCATATTTATAATGCATGAGAACGGTCACACGGTTCATATTACTGTAAAGTCAGTGATTAATGTAGAGTTATATTTATTATTTTTTTATCGTTCTTCGTATCATACATTCTCCATTCGATTGTATAATTGTGTACGTTACAGTACGGAACTTGTCACCAAAATGTTGTTCAGTAAAATTTGTCGTTGATTAAAAAATAGAATATCAACTAACTAGATTTCTAAAGACTTGTAATTGTTAATTCCCTAATTTAAAGCAATGTTGGTTCTATGAATATTATGTTAAATTCAACATTTTGTGTGATTATGTTTACCCATCATTAGCCTTGAGCTCCCTAGTCCCACAACTTTAGTGATTATTGTTGTTGTTGAGAAGGGAAACAGTGGTCTAAGTGGCTTCAGAAATTCCATTATTGCTTCTAAATTTGGAACCCCACGGAAACATAACTTAGAGAAACTAATTTTGAGGTGCAGAACAGTCTTCCAAAATTGAACATGGTGGCTTCTCTGGAGACATGTAGACACTTCCAAGGAGCAAATAATTTAGGTTTTGTCTTCCGACGGCGCCTTCCCTGACGGGGAGGGGACTGTGAGGGGAGGGGCGCAGGGGGCGGGGCGTGCAAGGCATGGCTGGCTCCCTGGCGGCAGTGATGATTGATTAAGTCAGGCCTCAACAAGATCTTCTTGAGTTGCGCCAACTTGGAGCTATCGACCGGGCTCTTGACAGCTCGCCCCTCCCCCGCGCTGCAATTCCCGTCCGGCCTCGTTCCGCCCCTCCCCCATCCGCCCTCGACGCCTTCCCCTTGGGGGGAGGGGGGGATTCGGCCCTCTTTGGAGTTGGAACTTGACTTCCGCCATGGACAACAGCGCCCCCTCTCCTCGGCGAGCTGCGAGATGCTCTTGATAGCAGGGACCAAGAAGGCCCTGCCGCCTGCCTGTCTGTCGCTGCTGTTGGCAGGCGTCGATCTGCCTTGTCAGGGCGTCCTCGCGGAGCGCCTAACGGAGCCTCGGGGATGAGAGGGTTTTTTTTTTTTTCGGTTTTCCCTCCTCCAGTTGCCCTGGAGAGGCGGGAATTTATTTAAAATATGGATACAGTTTAGCTGCAGCCGGTTTGGCTTGTACCGCGATGGAAGGGCATATCTTAAATACTCTAACTTAAATCTAAATTAAAACTATTTACAATGCCACTTTGGGCGGTGCTTAGTTTAATAAACTTTCTTTTTTAAATTCAGTTAAGTTCTCTCTAATGTTCATCTTGTTCTTTTCTTTTGAAATCATGCTCACTCTCATTCATTCTTATGGTATATTTACAACACATTCACTCGCTCATACATATTCACATTGCACTTCACTATTTACACTATTTACATCACTTTTATTCGCCACGGCGCCGACTTCACTCTTCATCGTCTCCCTTTGAGGTCTCTTGATCGTCTCCTTTTGTACTGTGCTCGCGCATTCACACGGTTCGTGATTGGTTGTCAGAAATTGTTAATCACTCGACGCAAATGAGTGATATGCGTAAACTGAAGTCCTAAGTCTGCATACTTGACCAAGTCAGATTGGTTTCGTGACCGCCCATGTTGGAAATCTATAAGGCATAAAATCTGCCAGTTTTTCTTCATTTCATCATACCCTGCATTCATCACACCATGGAAGATATCTCATAGAAGTATGTTTGAAAAGCAAGGTTATAATTTCAGTAACTCGTAATTTCAATTTGTGTTTTTCTAGGTGTTATTACAAAATTAGTGCTCAATTAAAAGTAATATTTCTTACTGATATAGATTACATGTTTAATTCTTTTCAAATGAATTTTTTTTCCTTTTGTCCGTTTGCATTCTTCTCTTTCACATTATATTCTCTGGGTTTCTGTTATGCCGCACAATTTAGCATTTTTTTAGAAATTATTTAAGAACGCTGCTAACAGAAATTCACATTTTGTGTGTAGTGCATTATCTAACTAAGCTTTGTTTCTCTTCAGAATTTGCATTTCACACGAGCCATGCTAAATGATACTTAAAGTAAAAAGCCGTGCTACAGAATGTAAATTGAACTTACTGCCAGTGTTTGAATGTTTGGAATGGCGAGAAAATATGCAAGTTTGTGAAAAGCTCAATAACAAACAATTAACTATATCTACTCATTCGTCGCATTTTTTAAAGGTATTCACCGAAAATCATCGATTAACTTGATTTAGAGGCGCCATTATCGCTGTCACTGCAGTGGCTCGGACCGAGACGTTGTGGGTTTCGGGTCGTCGAGAGAATGCATTTTAGACTTTTTCGTAGCAGGTAGATTTTTAGCCAGTGTGTAGAAGAGAATTCTAACAACCGTCTGCTCTGATTGGGGTTTCTCCGATCAATTTCAGGCGAAAGCCGGAGCAGTACCCTCACAAACGCTCCTTGAACGGCGCGCGATCTTCTCTTACTCATCCTTGTCCTTTCCAATCCCCACACACACACGCGCACACACAAACACTTCACAACAACATACAAGTATGTCTTGAATGTCGGGATAGCAGTTGAGAACTCCGTTCGTCCTGAACCTCAGTATGCGCTTCTGTAGAAGATACCTGGAGGGAGAAACTCCCTGGATGTAACATGCACTGCGCTTAAGGGAGTAATGACAGTAGCCAGTGATGCGCACGGAAACAATCAATTCACCGAAACATATTATTATAAGACATTATAACTATTTGCCAATTACTATGTTTCGTGTGTCTTATCGTCGGTGACTATTCTCACAGAAATTGTGACATCCTACCATCTTTCGCCTGGAAAGGCCGGCAGCAAATAACGACGGTCAGTCTCGTGTTCCCCAACAGTGGCGATTCCGCCCTGCAGAGCCTGCCGTTCGTTTAACCGCCCCCCCCCCCCGCGTAGATTTGCCTTCGTTTGCACGCGCGCGCTCTCCCGCCCGCGGGCCGCGCCTTACATATTCATTCGGCGAATGAATGAACCAACAAGTTAGGACTCGGCGTCGATGCGGCGACCACGTCTTTCCGCGGCGGTCGGTCTCCCTCTCATCAGCGGGCGCTGCCCCCCTCTCCCGCATTGCCTCCGCCGCCACATGCACAACCGGCAGCGGAGCGGGCACGGCACGTGCGTCGACGGTTCGTCCACATGTCACTGAGCGCTTCGGCCGTTTTGGTAACGAGGCGGTGGCGGCGGCGGCGGAGCGCCATCGCGGGGCAGGCGAATGCGTTGGATTGATTGATTCGTGTTTCCGGGCGCGTCAACTACAGAGGGCATTCGTCCCGTATGTGTAGTGCGTATTTTTTCAACGGGAGGTGGCGTTGATCTTTCCCCGAAGGATGGCGATATCCGGCGCCGACCTACCGTCGACTAGTGGGGTTTTCCCCTGAACCAAATATCTCCCACCAGCGGGGCACCGCCCCAGCCGGGACAAGCTCTCAGCTCCCGACCGGTCTCCCGGCATGTGTGTTAATATAGTGCCTGTTAGTGTGTTTGTGTGTGTGTGTAAGAGGGTGAGGATAGGACAAGGAAGAGGAAGGCAAGATCGCGTGCGGTCCGTGACCTGTTTGTTAGGGTACTGCCCCGGCGCGAATGCGTTGGAGCTCACGCAGGGGCCACTGACACAGCAGGAGGAGCCTTCGGAGGGCGCCGCGTAAGCGCTTCCTTTGCGTTGGCCAGCTGCGACGGCGGGCAGCCTCAGCTCTTCTCTCCACCGACTAGAGAAGCCCTTCTCTTTCCCCAATATTCCTCTTGCGAATGTCGCGCTTCCTAAAGTGCAATGTCAATTTCTAAGGAGTTTTGCGTTATTTTCTAAGATTCCTTGAAACTGTCTGTATCTTTTCGAGCAAGCATTCTTCATCAGAAACACCTGTCCATATCTTCCCTGCGCTTTTACTTTTATTCTTTGTCCTCTTTCTCACCTTGCGTCTTGAATTTCTGTCTCGTACGTTAATTTTTCAATGCCCTGTTGTGGATACGCTTTCATTTTCCCCTAATTGACACCCCCGTCGAGCGTCCTTTCACCGTGGATCGTGAGTGAGTGTTGAGTGCGCTTCGTCGCGGCCCGTGTATACTTCGGTTTTTCTTTCTTGGCGCACGGGGGGGGTGTCAATAAAATGGAATATCTCACGGTATTTCGCGTCGTTCTTGGTTGTGCTGCTAGGAGTCGCATGATCGCCACTGTATCGAGCAGTGCTGACGATCATGCGATTCCTGGCGGCACAACGGAGAACGACGCGAAATGCCGTGAGATATTCCATTTTATTGACACCCCCCTCGTGCGCCAAGAAAGAAAAACCGAAGTATAGTTGTGCGCGTGAGCAGACCCCCACGCACTGGGGAGCTGGGGGGGGGGTGCGAGTCGCCTCCTCGCTGGAGAAGTCGCCGGGCGGAGGGGCTCAATTGCAAACCGGGGCGTAAAAGGAACGTTGCCCGGGGACTTTTATGATTCTTCCTCTCGCTGCTCGTAAGTTGCCTTACCGCTCCTTTCTTATGCCGTTCTCCCTTCTCGGTTTTAAGACTCCTTGCTCTTTATTTTTACTGTACTTGTAGTGCTCTTTAAATTCATTTCTTGCCTCAGGGAATGTTTTTTTTTTCCTAAGGTTCGTCGGATGTATGTGAAACTGTCCTTTCTTTTAGCAGTTTCGCTTGTTTCTAGTTCTTACAGCAGTTTGGGGTTCTTTCTCATTAACTACCGTAATTCCGTTTCTCCAATATTTCAACTTGTTAGGGTTTTTTACCATGTCTCTAAATAATAGGTTTTGCTCAGTTTCTCTTCTTACATTACACTAGAGAAAAGTCTTCTTTTTTCGCTTTCTTTCCTTGGCTTTCAGTCATCATTTTTCATGTCGATTGGATGATATACCAAAATAATCTACAAGATACTTCTGAAGTTTAAAAAAATAATTATCCACGACTGTTATTGTTATATATTTGAATGTCATTTGGTTAAATATGAGTATATGATCTACTTCTAGCCGAAGTAGTTTCTTAAGGAGCAGATACAGTGAATATTTTCTCAAAATTTTAAAGCAATAACTTCTTTGTCCGGTGCTTTCATCCAATCAACATGCACGTTTTGGTCATTCAGTATTGTTCATAGAAAAGCAGAAGGGTTTCCTTTTTTTATTACGTATTATTATTTTTTATTACTTATTCGCATCTCTTGCAGCGTATGTTTGGAATTTTGAGGGCATTGCTGATTAGTCGATGGAGTTAATTACACACATTTTTGTGCCATTTCAAGTGTTCGGATTTACTTGATAAGGGGAAACCGGTCGGGCTGGATATGATCAAACGTTTCTATTTATTCTTTGCAAATACAGTTATAATCCCGTAAAATTTTCAGAACCGCCCTATCAATATGTCGAGTTCTCAATGCCTGAAAGCGTGCCGTTATATCTCGACCAAGTTGAGAATGATGTTTACAGGAGCGCGCCATCGTCTGTTTTTACAGTTGAAACGACAGAGCCGGAGATATAAGGGTACTCAATTCAAAATTAAAATGGGACCGTGCCAAACTATTGCGAAAAAAAAAACGATTTATTTCGTTGCAAATCTAGTATCTTCCCAATTGATATTTTAACTGTATTGGACATATCTGCACCTCATATTGGAATAAATAAAAGTGTACTTGCAAAACGATTCAAAATTTTGAAACTAATTCTTTTGATGAGCAGTAACATTCACTTAAATCGTTTATTTTAACTTAAGTATTTTCTCAGAATGTATACCAAATAAAATTGTAAGAAGTGATTACCACCATAATAGAAGAATATTGTAGATACTTATGACAGAGAAGTTAATGTTTTGGTACTTTATTGCATACCTAGGAAACCGCTTAAAACCTATGGCAAAACAGATGAATGAAGAAGAATATAAAATGTCTAAATTCGAAGATTAAGTATTAAAAATTCAATATAAATAGAACTTTTTATTACATTCTTGTACTAGAACGGTGAAAGTAAAAAAGCAACTTAAAGGGGACAAAAATAAAAGTGCAAATCGTGTTTGATATGTCTCTGAAGTTATATTTTATCAGCTGATTCACAACGTCTGTGAAGGAGGCCATGGTGATTCCGTAGTAAGCAGTCTCTGAACTCGCTTCACGCTCCTGGCGACTTTTGTTAGCGAAACTGACTGTACAGACCCTTGTTTACACTGTTAGTTCCACGACGTGCCGCAATTGCATCCTTCATTCTTCGCTTGGTCGAGTTATATTAGCAATTAAGGCAGAGAAACAGTGGTCTTTGTTGATCTGTATCTTAGTTCATTCTTTATATTCTCCATGAAGTGGTCTGCAATATTGTATTTATTTACATTTTATCTTTCACATTTTATGTCAAGTAGCATCAGCAATTCACTGTTTGTGCCATTTCTGTGTCTTACGTAGTTTTCTTCGCAATGTTTCTTTCTACACTGACATACGTATATTCCACTCTTTAGATAAGATATAATGACTACCTTGATACACGGGTGATGTTGATGATGAACACACACTTTCCAATTTCAACAGTTGCATCGTTATTCTTGTTGTTAAGAATAGTGTTGAGAGTGAAATGACTTCTTATTTTGTAGGAGTAATCTTTCGTTTCGATATTCTTCACGCAGATGCGTTCAGTTGGTGCAGTCGGTCGTTTCCATGCCCCGTGCGCCGGCGCCGCTGCCTGCGGGGGGGAGAAGGGGGAGGTGGCGGGGCGGGGGCGGGTGCCTGCGGCGGTCTCTCGGAAGCGGCTCGATTTGTACACAGCGGCCGCGTTACAATTTCCGGCGGCGCAGCCCACGGATATTAAGACCATAAAGATAACCGCGCACGCGGCCGCCAGGTGCGCTCGCGGCGCCGGCGACGGCGACGGCAGCGCCCTCACCGCCCCCGCCCCTCCACAACCCCTTCCCCCACCAACGCCCCCGGGCTTCGGACGAAAGAGCGTCAACCGGCGGGATTGCACAAACATTTTCATTCCACTAAAGAATATAGGTAATATTTATGTATGGTGTTATAAACTTCAACGTTCCTGTTAAATAATACGAGAAAGTCTACGCCATTTTGTAGCATCACTAGTTAATTCTTGTTAATCAACACACATTAATTGACGGGTACTTTAAATTTCCATTCTTCTTTGTTTTACTTTTTCTCATAAAAATTATCAGTTCCTGGATCTTGTACATTCTTAATTGTCGTTTACAAATGTTCTACTTCCCTTTCGCAGACTTGCTGCTCCCTTGACCGACGAATAATTTCTGGTCCATTAATGCAGCTTTTTCACAGGCTCCGTCTTCGTTACTAATTACTTATAATTACATATGCTTGCTGTGCACTACATACAACATATCACTCGGACACCGCCATTACTGGTTTACTTCGAACCTATATTTTTTGCAGTTGCTTTTGTCGAATCTATACTTAAGATCCGTTATGCAGAGCTGAGCTCGAAGCGTACTCCAGTGCGATTGATTCGATCATCATTGAAGTGTAACGAGTTTTTAGTGCATTGTGTGAGAAAAAAATTAATTTTTGTCTTGTTCCTTGTTATCTAAGAGCCATAAAGAAACTGTATTGGCCCGCCCACGAATTAGAAGGCTAAGAAAGTGCATGTGTTTTAGAGTTAATGTTTTAGGCGAAACACAATACTCAGAACGTACTCAGCAACGTAAATGTTACATTATAAGCATCAAATCATAAAATGAATTCTCAGAAGTGCTTATATTTTCGCATAATTTAAACGGCTCTTAACCCATTGTATTTGTAGGTTTTAAGGAGTTTCAGTATTTGCTTTGCATGAATTTATGAAACCACAAAATTTATTGAAGAAAATACTTCTATATGGTATTTTGAAATATAGTACTTAACAAAGGAAAAAAGATTAGTTCGCAGAATAATTTACGGGAGTAACTTATATTTCCGTATCATATGCACATAGAGAAGAGGAAGTCATCGCAACGACTTTGCAGACTAGACTTCGGTTTTTCTTTCTTGGCGCCCGGGGATGTGTCATCAAAATTGAATATCTCACGGTATTTCGCGTCGTTCTCCGTTGTGCCTCCAGGAGTCGCATGATCACCAGCACTGCTTGATAGCCGCGATCATGCGATTCCTAGCGGCACAACTGAGAACGACGCGAAATACCGTGAGATATTCAATTTTATTGACTCACCCGCGTAGGAGCAAGATAGCCTTTGTGCCTAACATATTCCCGTTTTGGGCAGAGGCCCTCGGGGGCACTTGGGGCCCGGGTCGCCTCGTGTGGTCGGGCAGCGCAGCCCAAAGGGCGGGCCGAGGGGGGCGTGCGCCCTCGCACGCGCCCTGCGTAAGTGGAAGCCTCTGCCCGCGAGCGGAGCGTTCGAACCCCCCACCTCCCTTCGCCTCCCGCAGCAGCCGCGCGATCGTTACACGTTCGCCTTCCCGTTTCTCGCGCAGTTTTATCCCCGATTCCCAGCCCTGACTTCTTCCTTTCTCCGGAGCGTCTTTGTCCGCCTGGTCGTCCCTCCCCGTCCTTGCCGCGACACACAGACGACGCCTCGCACCGCTGCCCTCCGTTGCCGTCGCCTCTGCGGCGCAAAGTCAACCAGCCCTGAAGGCAAAGCAGCCAGGCGGCACCGCGCGGGTCGAGGCGACGGCCGCCTGGCGACGGACCGGGGAGGGGATGAATTTGCGAAGGGTCCTTTGCACAGTTAGGCCAATTTGCATACATTGGCTACTTTGAATAAACAAAGGAGCCTCGCCTGGAGCATTACAAGTTTAGCTGGTTGGCTTATTCGATTACAAGGGGCCGTGAAACGGATAGCGCAGCGGCGCCGAAGACGACGCCCGCGACGACTTTTATTGAAACGTCCGGGCGGCGCGACGGGTTGCTTTACGGCTGCTTGAGACCGTAAGGCGCCAGGCTGCTCGCCCACGCCCGCGCCCGCGCCCGCGCCCGCGCCCGCAGCACCGCTCGCACCCCCGCCCGCGCCCCGCCCGCGCCCATGCCCACGCCCACGCCCACACCCGCGCCGCGCCCGCCTGGCCGTCCGTGCCACAGCACCCCACCCCTGCCATCGCCCGCGCCCCGTCCCCGCCCTTGCCCGCGCACCAGTCCACGGCCCATCACCCTACCCCCGCCCGCGCTTCCGCCCGCGCCCGCGCCTCCACCCCCGCCTCGTAACCCTCCACCCCACCCCAGGCCTCGCCCGCCCCGCGCCCCCGCCCCCATCCGCTCCTCCATCCGCGCCCCAACCCCTGCCCTCGCGACGTGGCGCCTCGCGTCTGTTTTATGGGCTCGGATTATGCGTTAAATTGGCCCCGCCCGTGGCGCCGCTGCCGCCCCCTCCCTCCGAAGCCGCCTGTGGCGCCCCAAGTGTTTCGGTTTTGCCTGGCGCGCGTGCGGCGGTCGCGGAATCTGCGGCGCAGGTGACAAATGAAGCCGGCGCGCTGCAAAGCCACTGGGTGGACGCGTAGTGCTAACAAGCACGTGGGCGGAATTCACGCAGCACGACGCTCGTGCAGACGGTACATTACGCAGGTTAATATTCAAAGAGTCGTCTGGACAGCTCCGGATGTATCTTCAAGATGTATGTCAACGGGTAAAAGGATATAGTTTATATTTGTCCTAAGTCTTGATGATTCCCCTTTTCGTTTTATCATATTGTGTCGTATTTATCATATTTTATCATATATCAGCTATTGTGTTTGTTCAGTTAATTTATACAGATGGAAAATTCAACAGTCCTTCGCATTACCATACCATGTGGGCGAGTAGAAATCTAAGAAATGTGATAATATTTCACACAGTCAACGTGGATACCAGATATTTTGCTAAAGCTAAATGACATTTTATATAATAATATTTTTTCCATATTATTTGTAATGAATTACTGTAAGTAACGAATTGCTTTTTCGCTCCGAAATGACAAAATACGTACGCTCTCACAATTTTACTGGCGCATCAATCGACTTAAGATTATAAGTTTAGGGGCTGATGTTTTTATTCACTTATGATGGAAGAGGTATTAACTCTGCAAAATGAGGCGAGACGTGTTTTGAAGCAGTGGAAAAGAAATTGCTGAAAGTAATTAAATAAAATTTATAATTATTGACGAAGATGAGCACCGCTATTTTAGAAACAGATTGTTCCAATCCAGAGTACGCAAATTTACTATAATCGAAGATGTGCTTGAAGGAAATATAAATGTTTTATTGCCGAACTTCCAGCGTCAGTTTTAAAAATCGATAGTCAATGACTCATATTTCTTTTATTACATTCGGCAGTATAGCAAAACATTATCTACGTACTATAATTATATTTTCTGACAACATAGTGAAATTAACGCGAGTCAAAATTTCACATACCTTCAGCATTTCAAAGGGTGTTGTACTTTGCTACTAGCGGGGGTTGGAGTCGGGACTGGATGTGTGCAACGCGGTTGAAGGGGGGGGAGTCGCTGCGCCGTGCTTTGTTGCTCGCTAACAGCCAACAATCGGCGGTGCGCCCGCATTGTTGCGTGGGCACCGCCCCTTCCTTTTCTTCCATTCTCGCTTTGCGGCGCTTCAATGGCCGTTTGTGTACATTGAAGGGCGGCTGGGGGACTGCGATTTCTATAGTTCAGAGAAAGGAGTCACATCTCCTGTGTTTGCGACTCCGTCAGGGAGATAATATCCTCGAAGGCACTTCTTCGTGAGCTAAAAAAAGCTTTATTGATCGTAATATTACTTGTTAGTGATGGATGTTCTTCAGGATCTTGTGGTGTATTTTGTTATTACGCTGTTGGTGTATGTAGTGTATTTTATCTATTTGCTTCTTACTTGCGAATATCTGTTTTTTAGCCAGTAACGCGGTGCAACATCACATTGTACAGTTGGAAAACTAGTTTCTTCTAAATAAAGAGAAAATCGAATCATCACTACAACGAAGAAAACGTTCTAGTGAAAGTGTTAAGGAAGCAAAGTGAATTGGAAGGATGAAATGGAACAGAGTGAAATAACAACGTGAATGAGTGCTTGATTTAAAAATAATGAAGCGAATGTGTGGAATGGTTTTGTTGTGTTTGAAGAACAGTGGCGTTTGTGATGGTGGGCAATGTGGAAGTGCGTTGCTTGCGCTGCGGGGATTATGATCTGCGGTGGCAGTGCAGTGCTTAGAGAGAGTGTGGTGCGGATGTGATGCTGCGTTGGCGCCGCTGCGCCGCCCGCGCTGGGATAGCCCGCTCGCCGCCTGGCCCGGACGCCGCTCGCGGGGCGGCGATGGCCCGGCGCGCTGTATGAGCTGCCCCCGGCGCCGCCGCCTCCGCCCCCGCGCCTGCGACGCGGCCGCCGCCCCCGGCCTCGGCGCGGAGCCAACGCGGGCGGGCGGGGGCGGGGGCGGGGCCGGCCCGCCGAGGACGCGCGCTTCCTGCTCATCTGCTTCCGCCTGCGCGCGCAGCTCGACGCCTTCGAGGAGGTACACGGCGCTGCGACACGTACACACCGGGAGAGATGGCTCAGTGCGTCAACCTGATGACACTGCAGCCCCTCTGACCGGAAAGTCCTAGGTTCGAGTCCCGACGGCGGCAGGATTTTCGACACTAGCTTGTCAGTTGGGTCGAATTCAGTCTCTGTCTGGAGGAGAATTCTAGCGGCCTCTGATAGGTAGTTTTCCGTGGTTTCTCCGATCAACACTAGGCGAATGCCGGAGCAGTTCCCCTAACAAACGGGCCACGGATCTTTCCTTCCTATTCTTTGTTCTATCCTCTCCTCTTACACACACTAACATACACTACACTACCACACATGCCGGGAGACCGGTCTGGTGCTTACAGCTTGTCCCGGATGGGGCGGTACCCCGCTGGTGGGAGATACCTGGTTGAGGGGAAAACCCCGCTAGTCGACGGTAGGTCGGCGCCAGATCTCGCCATCCAGCGGGGAAAAGATAATCGCCCCCCTCATGAGAAAACACGCACTACACTTACGGGACTAATGGCCTAAGTAGTTGACGCCCCCGGGAACACGAATCAATCAATTCAATACAGGCAGTACGCAAACCAAGCTGCCTCGAGTATTCGAGCGAAATAACGTAATATTTGTTTATTTTTTGCTCAAAAACTATTAAAATTAATGTATGTCCTTGAAATGTCCAGTCACAACTTCGTCCCAACTACATGAAAGTCATTTTACAGTGCAAAATGAAAACGGAACTCTCACGAAGTTCAACGTGCATTCCACTGAACGATGTTTTCCCCTGGGGCTGGTTGCATCCAGGCCCTGATTCGAGCGTGGTGTCGCTTGCAGGACCTGCAGTCGGAGATCGAGGCGCACCGCGATGTGTACGCGTCGCTCAACGGCTCCGGGCGCAAGCTGCTGGGGTCGCTGGCCAGCCAGGACGACGCGGTCATGCTGCAGCGCCGCCTCGACGAGATGAACCAGCGCTGGCACCACCTCAAGGCCAAGAGCATGGCCATTCGGTAAGTGCCGTTACGGACGCCCTAGACAATATATGCAGGGAGAGGAATCGTCGAAACTTCGAAAATAAGCTCTTAAGACAATTCTAAGCATATTTTGTCTAATAAACTACTGATATATTCCGAATGGTTGGGCCGCAATGAGCACTCAAAATTTGGTTTGAAAAAATTATTTCTAGGCAAAAATTTGCATTATGGAAGCATAGAATCACTCCAGAAACATGTAAATTGTTTATTATTTATAAAAGAAATGAATATATTTGTTCAGAAAGAATAATTAAGCGTGAAATAAAAAGTCACCCAATTTACACAATTCGACTGCTTTTTTATTTCTCGCTTAATTTTTCTCTCTGAGCAAATATATTCATTTCTTTTGTAAATAATAAACAATTTACATGTTTCTGGAGTGATTCTATGCTTCCATAATGCAAATTTTTCTAGAAATAATTTTTTCAAACCAAATTTGGCCTAACCATTCGCAATATCCACGTAGTTTATTAGACAAAATATACTTAGAATTATCTCAAGAGCTTACTTTCGGAGTTTCGACGTTTCCTCCCCCGACACCCTACAGGTTTTGCAGCAACAACGTTGGATTCAAATGTGTATATAATATGGCAGTGTTGGTTCATTGTTGGTACAGTGCGCCAAGTAAGCCTGTCCACTCCGGCACCAGTGGCTGGTGAGCGTGCTAGCAACAGAAATTATGTTGGTAGCACGGACTGCAGCTTGTAAGAAATGAAAACGTAAATTGCGTACTCAACACAAACATAACAGAAGCCGGAAGTGTTTTCTCCTTCACTTCTTTCCTAGTGATATGGATGCTCCGAACAAAAATGCAGTTTGTGGTAAGAGCTTCTGATTCTGCTCACTGTGGAGAGACGTTCCTGGCGCACGTTCTTATATCATATGGGAAATTGTTAAATTGTTACACTATTCTCAATTTTGTATTTCGGATTGTGGATTTCAAGCTTGGTTCTCCTATTTGTAGAGCTCGCACCATTATGTGTATTGGTCCAAGGATGAATAAAATTGAATACGATTGAGGTCTGATGGTATAGTGCAGTGACATAGTGAAAATCACTTCCCGACGAGAATAATAATGAGAATCAACTTAATTAAGATAACAAAATAGTTTGTAGACATACGAAATTATTAGGGATACTGTTAATGTTAGTTAACGTGAAGTGTAACCTCCATCCAACAATAGTAACTTGTGAATGTGACGTCGCCGACGCTTTAAACTGTTTTCAAAATATTTTCACTATGCTGAAAATGTCTACTTCGCAAGTTTATTAAAAAAGACTTAATACACGCAGTTGTCTAGCTCTTCCTCGCATGTCGTGCGTATCTAATAATAATAATAATAATAATAATAATAATAATAATAATAATAATAATAACTCCACCTAGGGAGTACACGACCTTGCAGTTGGTGGTGGAGCTTGAGTACCCCCATGAGCCTTAAAGCTATGTCAGTGGTAGCCTAGCTACCGGTAGGGCCTCCCTTGCTGAATAGGTTGAAGGTGAGGGGTCAGACGAAGAAGTACTCCATTTTGAGGAGAGTGGGAAGTAAGTAGAGAGGGAAGGGTCATGAACCTTTGGACTTCCTGTTGTCGGCTCATAGAGGGTACAGGAGAGAAACTGGGTTGGCACACCAGGCCACTGATTAGAGTGGAGGCCCGAACCTTGCATTAGCCAGCGAAGGAGGCTGCCTTCAGCAGTCAGTGAAAATCCCGTAGGGTTTAGTAATGCCGACTGGCGATCGGAGGGACCCCTTGCTGGGCCCTGCGGGGGGATGCCCCGAGGCCACTGTGGGTCGCAGTAACGGATGGCAGGAAACAACCCGAGGGTTAAGTGTGATCTGTGAACTCGAACTTGCGTCCTGCGAATCCTCAATTCAAACCAATGAGCAAAATGGATAGAACAAGCAATGTAATGAATCTTAACGTGCCTTGTTCTACCAATGTCCCATACCTGCTCAGAAAACCGAGCTAATGTCACCTTGTCGACGTCTGGCCATCCCACGGGTGTTAGTCCCAGGGACCCAGAGCCGGCAGTAGCTCGAAGCCATCGTCAGAGATGGACCCGGGATGAATTAAAGGAGGTGATGTGGTGCTTTTACTATGCAAAAGCGAAAAATGGGGGCTAAGAAATAGAAGTTTTCAAGGTATGGAGGGAGCGGAACCCAGATATGAGACCTACTCTAGACTCAAAGAAGCTTGCCAGTCAACGACGATACATACTCAGCAGTGGAAAATTCACAGCAGAACAACTTGCTGACATTGAGAGAAATGCGGAGTATGTACTTCGCTCGAACAATCCACATGACGAACACGTAGAACTTGAAAATGATGATCCCGTGGAAGGTTCATCGCTTTCCAGTGAAACACACGTCAGTGTTGAAAACTCATCTGGCAATGATTTACACGATAAGGACATGATGCGAAATCTCCTTCGGCGCGAGATAGAAAGAGTTAGTCAACTTCCGTTTGAATCTCGCGAACCGTTGAGGAGAATATACGAAAATGCCAAAGCTAAAAGAGTGATAGAAACAGTGAATTCTGTCTTAAATGAGGTGGTGGAGACCCAGGCAGAGATCTAGATATTACTGAAATCAATCACATCATATATGCAACTGGATATCTAGTATCTCAGATAATTTTGGGGCCAGCCAAGAACACCGACGGCCGCCAGCAAAACAGAGTAAACAGCTCTGTACCCCCATGGATTAACAGAATTATGAAACGGATAGCCGACACCCGGCGTGAAATATCACTCTTAGCTGAGGCATCTTCTAAATCAACGCACACCTCCAAAGTTCAACGAAAAATATTCAATGTTGAACAAAAATACCAAATTGAAAATGACACCAGCAGGCTAATGGTAGTTGAGAAGCTAAAAGAGAAAATTCAAGCATGGGCTCAACGAATAAGAAGGTACAAACGTAGAATAGATTTCCGTGTACAGAACCGGTTGTTTGAAACAGACGCGAAGAGATTCTATCGCAATCTGACTCAAAAACCGAATGGCAAAGCTGTTACTCCTTCAAAAGATGACGTCGAAGCATTTTGGGCAGGAATCTGGGAAGAGAGCAGATCCTACAACAAAGACGCATCTTGGCTTCAATCTGAAGTTGATGCTGCCGATGAACTTGTAGAAACAGTGGAAGATGTTCACCAATTCTCGGAAGAGGACCTCTTCCAAGCAATTAAGAACATGGGAAACTGGAAGTCCCCCGGGATTGATAAGATCCAGATTTATTGGATTAAGAAATTAACAGCAATACATTCTCATCTAGCAAAGGCTGTTAATAAAATTTTTGAAAACCCAAAGGAAATCCCGGAATGGCTCACACGCGGCATCACGTATTTGCTACCCAAAGCGGGAGACAGCTCTTTGGCGAAAAACTACAGGCCAATTACTTGTCTGCCAGTACTGTACAAAGTTATAACTTCAGCCATAGCTGACAAAATGTATAGACATCTAGATAAGAATCATCTAATGCCAGCTGAACAAAAAGGATGTCGTAAAGGCTCTTATGGCTGTAAGGAAATCTTGCTACTGAATAAAGTCATCTTGAATGATGTAAAGAAACGCAAACGTAATTTGAGCATGGCTTGGATTGACTACCAAAAGGCCTTTGATAGTGTACCACACGATTGGATTTTGAAGACCCTGGAGATCTATCGATTTCATCCTAGACTTATTGAATTTTGCAAGGCTAGTATGAAGTCGTGGAGTACCAGGTTACTAATCCACAGCGGAAAGGAAGCAGTAGAAACCAGAAGTATTCAGATTAACAGGGTATTTTTCAAGGAGATTCACTATCCCCTCTGCTGTTTTGCATTAGTTTGATCCCACTATCGAGACAGATGTCGCAAGCTGACTTTGGTTTTAAGCTCCATGGTGATGAAAGGCCAGTATCACATTTGTTTTACATGGATGATCTGAAAGTGTTTGCCAAGAATGAAGCGATTCTCTCCCAAATGCTGTCTGTCGTGAATGACTTTAGCAATGACATCTGCATGAAGTTTGGTCTTGACAAGTGTGCAAAAATCAATTTAAAAAGAGGGAAACTCACAACGTCTGAGAACATTGAAATTGATACGCACACTGTGATTCAAGATCTTGAGCCAGGTAAAACTTACAAATATCTGGGCATTGAAGAATGTGAAACCATCTCGAATGACAGAATGAAAGAGAGAATTCGTAGGGAGTATTATAGGAGAGTGAGACTGGTCCTGCAGTCCGCTCTGAATTCCAGGAATAAATATCTGCAATAGGTAGTTTGGCGGTACCTGTAGCCGAATACAGTTTTGGACTAGTGGACTGGACTGAGCAAGAAATTCGCACCATGGATCGAAAAACCAGAAAACTGCTAACAATGCATCATGTTTCCCACCCTCGAGCTGATGTACACAGACTTTATGTGGCACGTAAGGAAGGAGGAAGAGGCCTCAGACAAATTGAGGCCTCCTGGCACAACGCAATAGTCGGGATGGGGAAGTATGTAGTCAGCCATCAAGACGACCCTCTAATGAGGCAGGTCATGAAATCTGACCGAAGAATGGGAAACAGAGGCATTGTTAGTGTAGCAAGAAACATTGCGAAGAAAACTAGGCAAGACACGTCGAATAACACAGACACTGAACTTCTGATGCTGCTAAACATGAAGTGTGAGACACAAAAAATGTTAAAGAAATCGTGGAGTGACAAACCACTCCACGGACAATACCTAAAAAGAATGGACATAGTGCAGATCAATAAAGATCAATCATTTATGTGGCTTAAAAGGGGAAGGATGAAGCCAGAATCGGAAGCACTTGTAATAGCTGCCCAAGATCAGGCCTTGAGAACACGACATTATGATAAAGCGGTTCTCAAAATTTCCCAAGATGACAAATGCCGCATTTGCCTGGAGCAAGTAGAAACCATTGATCATATTGTCTCAGCTTGTCCAATCCTAGCAAAGACCGAATACCTTAAAAGACATGACAGGGTGTGTAGCTACCTCCACTGGCAGATCTGTACCGCCCTCGAAGTTCCAAACACATGCCCCAAGTGGTACGAACACTCACCGAAACCGGTGACATCTGTTGGATTGTGTACGATATTGTACGACCAACAAATTCAAACTGATCGCACGATAGCGGCAAACAAACCGGATATAGTGATCCGGGATTTGGCGAAAAAATCGTGTTTACTTATCGATGTTGCTGTACCTTGCGATCAAAACGTCGTTACCAAGGAGGCAGAGAAACGTCTTAAATACAAGAGTTTGGAAATCGAGATCAGGCGAATGTGGGGCGTAAAAGCACAGGTCGTCCCGATAGTTATCGGAGCTCTGGGATTTGTTCCGCAAAGTTTGAGTAAGAACTTGTCTAAACTCCCAGGTAATTCAAAAGACTGGTAAGTGCAAGAAATTGCTTTATTTGGAACAGCCCACATTTTGCGTAAAGTATTGTAGAGGCACTGATAGTCACCGAATCTGCTCCTTAGGTAGCTGGTTGCAGCCTGGAGTAGATTTTATATTCAGCCGACTCATAAGATCTTTAGTCGTGATGTAGTGGAATAATAATAATAATAAGGTTCTCAAAATTTCCCAAGATGATAAATGCTGCATTTGTCAGGAACACGTAGAAACCATCGATCATATTGTCTCAGCTTGTCCAATCCTAGCAAAGACCGAATACTTGAAAAGACACGACAGGGTGTGTAGCTACCTCCACTGGCAAATCTGTACCGCCCTCGAAGTTCAAACACATGCCCCAAGTGGTACGAACACTCACCGAAACCGGTGACGTCTGTTGGATTGTGTACGATATTGTACGACCAACAAATTCAAACTGATCGCACGATAGCAGCAAACAAACCGGATATAGCCATCCGGGATTTGGAGAACAAATCGTGTTTACTTGTGGATGTAGCTGTACCTTGCGATCAAAACGTCGTTATCAAGGAGGCAGAGAAACGTCCTTAAATACAAGAGTTTGGAAATCGAGATCAGCCGAATGTGCGGCGTAAAAGCACAGGTCGTACCGATAGTTATCGGAGCTCTGGGATTTGTTCCGCAAAATTTGTGTAAGAACTTGTCTAAACTCCCAGGTAATCCAAAAGACTGGGAAGTGCAAGAAATCGCTTTATTTTGGAACAGCCCACATTTTGCGCAAAGTATTGTGGAGGCACCGACAGTCCCTAGATCTGCTCCTTAGGTAGCTGGTTGCAACCTGGAGTAGATTTTATATTCAGCCGACACATAACATCTTAAGTCGTGATTTAGAGGAATAATAATAATAATAATAATAATAATAATAAATTCTTCAAAATAATTGTTGAAAATTAAAATTAAATAACAAAAATTACAGAAAATGCGCGGACCCAACTCGTCTTGTCGGTCGTTCTTTCGGGCTAGGCCATCACCCACCCCAGAATACACCTTTGGAAAACCCAATCCGAACGCTCAGAGAAGTGTTGTTCTGAAGAGTACAATCCTTCAGGTGTTAAGAAAATTTGAACGCATGCAAGCTTCAATTGTAGAACACACCATTCCATTCATAAATATTTATATTCTAGTCTAATTTTTATTTGAAATTATCCTACAATAGGGGATTACCCCATTAGCACTATCGTATATGCTGCTCATAATAAAGATTATCCCATAAAACGATCATATTATCCTAAGGTGTGGCTACATTGGCGTTGAAATCTTTTCCTTCCGAGTGATCCAATCCCCACAAAGTATACTTTGAGCAGTGGCGTCCGGTCAATACATTCTCTAACGACCTGTGACATTCATTGCTGGGGCACATGGTTCGCGCGACCGCCGCTACATCTCAACGCTAAAAAAATGCCCAAACTCGCATTTTTGGGGAAGTTTCTTAGAATCTTCTGAAAGGATCGGAAAATAAATTATCAGTTCCCCACCAGGAGATCGAGAAACGACGAATGATACCTCAGTTGGGGGACGAAAAATGGTCTAACCGTGAGTGACAGACGGACATGGCCGGAGGGACGCGGGTTACTAAAGAATACTATATAAGGTTGCCAATTATCGGAAAATAAACGAGGACTATTTATTCTTCTAGAAGAGTACGTTTGTGAAGATTATAATTTTATTCTTTAAAATTGACGGAGACGACTCGTTTGAAAATGGCCTGCAACTTCTGCATGCACGCGCTTTCCTTTCACGAGAATCTCGTCGCAGCAGAGCGCAGAATCTTAGTCCTAAAAAGTCTCAAAAGGCTCGCGGAAGCCTGTTAGTCGCCGGCGGCGCGGCGACTGGATTTTGTGATGGTAAACCCTCGGAAATCCGATACATTTCCAGTTAACTCCACAGATCCGCAATTTACTCGCGAGTCGGGTTCTCCCGCGACCCTTTCGCCCTCGGTGCCTGTCGGGTTCTTGTGCGCCTCTTGAGTGGCTGCCACCTCGTACCGGCTCACTTGGCCCCGCCCCTTTCTCCCCACCTCTCTCCGCCCCGCCCCGCACCACCTTGTCCGAACCATCCCCCCCGCCCCGCCACGCCCAGCCCAGCCCGCCCGCTCTGTCCCGCTCTAACCCGCTCAGCCCCGCCCCGCCCCGCTCAACCCGCCCGCACTGCCCCGCCACGCACTGCCCCACCCCGTCCCGCACTGCCCCACCCCGTCCCGCACTGCCCTTCCCCACCCGCTCTGCCCTGCCCCGCTCCAACCCGCCTCGCACTGCCCCTCCCCGCACTGCCCTGCCCCGCTCCAACCCGCCCCGCACTGCCCCGCCCGCCACGCCCCGCCACGCACTTCCCCACCCCGCCCCGCACTGCCCTTCCCCGCCCCGCTCCAACCCGCCTTGCACTGCCCCTCCCCGCACTTCCCCGCCCCGCAGTGCCCCGTCCCGCACTGCCCCCACACGCCCCGCGCCGCTTTGCCCCGACCCACCCCGCCTCATTCCGCCTCGCCCCACTCCACTGTCGCCTCACCGCCCCGACTATCTTGCGGCGGTGTGCGCCACAGCTCCTTTAGCTGGGCGAGGAGCGAGAGAGAATTCTCTGCAGCGAATCCCACTCTGCCCTTTTAACTCCGGATTCTTCCAGATTTCTGGCGCCGCAGCCCAGAGGGCGCGGCAGGCGGACCGGCGGCGGCGACTAATTCCATTATGCAAGGGACGAAATCTGCATTTCCTGAAACCGAAGCCGCTCCCGGGCGAGCAGACGCCGCGCCGGCGCCGAGGGCCGGGAAAGCGGGCGGGCGACGGGAAGGGGCCCGGGCTACTTTAAATGCCTGATTGATTTTACATCGGGGGCCGCAGAAAAAGCGGTGCCCGCCCCCCGCCACGCCCCCCAACGGCTCCCGGAGCTCGGACAGATGACGGCGCAGGCGGCGCCCGCGCCGTAAATTAATTACTGCGTCTCCCGCGTGATGAATGGACGCCTTAAGTGCCGCATTCAGCGCCGCCGGCCGATCCCCCTTAATGTGGGTTATTAGTTTAAAATTACAGCTGCGAGTCAATCGTCCCCCCCCGCCGCCGCCCCGCCCCGCCACCGTATCTCTCGGGCGGCGCCCCATTTCTCTCCCTCAGAATCTCCTGCGCCCCCTTCGGCCGTTAAACAGCCCCTCCTGACAGTCTCCGATTTTTTCATTGATTGATTAGGTGTTTCCGGGCGCGTAAAATGCTATGGTCATTAATCCTTTAAGTGTAGTGCATCGTGGAAGGTGACGGTGATCCTTCCCCCGCTAGATGGCGAGACCTTCAGGTCGTCGTGCGTGGTTTTCCCCAACCATGTATCTCCCGCAAGCGGGGCACCGCCCCCGTCGGGGCTAGCTCTGAGCCGCTGACAGGTGTGGTAGTGTATGTGAGTATAAGTGTGTAAAAGTAACGGGTGAGTATAGGACAAGGAAGAGGAAAGAAATATTGCGCGCGGTTCGTGGCTCTATTTTTTAGGATATTGTTCCGGCATTCCCCTGGTGTGGATCGGAGAAACCACGGAAAACTACCAATAAGAGCAGCCGACCACTAGAATTCTCCTCCAAATAGCGGCTGAACCTATACTGCGATTTCTCTAACTTTGCCTCTGAAGACCCATCTTCACAATGGAATATGTCACGATATTTCGCGTCTTTCTCAGTCGCGCCGCTAGGTATCGCATGATCGCGACCATAGCAAGCAGTGCTTGCGATCATGCCACTCCCAGCGGCAAGACCGAGAAAGACGCGAAATGCTGTGTGATATTCCATCGTGGCTATAGGGGCTCGAGAAGCAAAGTTAGAAAAATTGCAGTACAGCTATAATATAGTACCGTCGCCGTTTTCCGGATTACTTTTTAAGATGCATTCGCTGCAATGATATCATGACATCACTAAATTCTCAAGTACTTCGTCCGACGATCCTAACACTTGATGAATTGTTTTCATTGCTCACAAGATTATTTTAATGCTTTCTTTTTCTTCTCTCTTTGTGTCAGTATTGGGAAAGTCGGTAAAAAAACAATGTGGTTTATTGGAATGTAAGTTAATACAACTTAATTTCTTTCTTTCTCTCTCTCTCTCTCTCTCTCTCTCTCTCTCTCTCTCTATATATATATATATATATATATATATATATATATCTCAGGGAACTGATGTCCTTCCCAGCTACAAGATATATAAATAAAATATCCGTGAAGGTCAAACAAGCTGTTTTCAATTGACATATCTCGATGAATTATAGAAGTGATTTTAGTTTTTTTCAAATCCTCGTCGAATGGGTGAAATAGAGATATCCCGATTACGTGACTTCGAGGGCAACAGTGTCGTTTTTGGGTGGTAGGTGTCAGATGTAGAAAGCTTTGAGATTATTAGGTTTTGGTTATGCACTCTGTTTCTCCGAGTGAAAAGGTTCATTTTTCTCAAAAATTGAATTGTATTTTTGCGATCACGAAGTTGTGTGCGGTGATGGACTTTGGCAAGGGGCCTGGGAAATAAAGTAAGCTTTTACTGATTTCCTGTAGTTCCCAGAAATTGAGGAAATGAAATAATGATAAGCTCTGAAGAAAAACAATGAAAGTAGATTTCTTTGAAGAAAGAGAAAAGTTGAAGACGGTTATTTATAATAAACAGTGGTCACTTATTACTCTCCTATATTCGAAAGTCGCTGTCCAAACGTCATTTGCCTCTAATTCTCAGAGAATGTTTCAATGTTTGTGGTTGTTTTTTTTATTATTTTTTTTTATTGTGCAAAGAATAAATTTTCACATTTTCGTAATAATAGAAACAACGCCAAGCAAAACACGTTCTTCTTAGCTTTCACAATCGTTTTTATTGACATGCTTTGCTTGAATGTGTTGGGAACCAAATTTCATAATATTTATTCACTACTAAGATTTTTTACTCAAAAAGCACGGGAGCCCGAAATTCCTTCAGATTACCCTGGTAATTTTCAATAACAATGAAAAGTCATAGGACGACAGGGCATATACTAGATTGAAGTTTGCCACACATTTCATTTTAATATATCGCATTCTAGCGTCACCGCTAAGGTCATGAAAATATTACTTCTAATCAGTATTGAAATAAAGAGAGACTAACATGACAGATGTATGCCCTGATAGAACAGTCCTTATTTAAGTGGAATTGTAAACGAAATTCACAGCCAGCCTCCACAAGCAAAACGGAAGCCAACGCCATCGTTAATGGCAAACGTGACCTGAATCCCAACGGCCACAACCACCACAACAACGCAACCCAAAACTAACCAAACCTCCAGGGAACGCTTACAGCCGCACAAAAGCATGTCACCCAACACTTTCTCGCCTAAAACTGAGATGATTCTGGACTTCCTCACTGCTCAGAAATTATCGAAAATATTTTCAGAGATTCATGGAAAATCATTACAAAGGTCGAGGTTTCAACTTTATTTCGAAGCTGTATATTATCAATTTCCAATGCGCAAAGAGATTGAAGGAAACTATTAATATTAATTTCCAGGTCGCGCAGAAATTCACAGAAAACTATGCAGGCTCCAGCCATCTGAAAAATGAATGGGTTTCGTTCATTCACAGGAACTTGAAAAAATGCAATACCTTATGTTACTCCTTTTCAATGCCCGCAGGAATTAAAAGAAAACTATGAAACTTCCTGTGATGAGAGAGGCGTCTATGGCTCCACTAGATTCCCAGGAACTCGGATAAATCCTCTATTATTAATTATTATTAATTTCCAATTCTCTCAGCATTTGAATGACAACTACACAGCATACACACATGTGAGAGGTGTCTCAGGATTCGTTATTCGCGCAGAAATTGTGATGAATTGTAATGAATTGAAGTGCCCTGGGTGACAGTCAACCCTCAATAAAAAAAAACAACTAGGATGACAAGAAGTAAAACTCTATTTTTTAAATAAATAATAATTTATTTTAAGGTTTGTATAATAATTTTGAAACACGAACATGTAATTTAGTAATTTCTAAGAATTTTGTTTTCTCAAACGACTTTTAGAAACGGATTTCGTTGTGTTTGATGCACATATAGCTTGCATATGCACATATATTGATCAGAAATTTGTTTTTAATCACATGTACGTAAGAAACTCTGTGCCTAAAACATTTTAAAATAATAAAATATAATAATATTAATACCATGTAAATATCTTACAGTGCAGTATACATATGAAATCTAATATAAATATATTGTCGTAATACAAATATATTAATCAATTATTAGTATAACTGTTGGTGATGTAGATACCTTTTTTTCAATAAAGAATGAAAGACGGATGTTGTCTGGTATCGAAATAAGCTTTAAAATAAATATTTCTATACGAGACAACATCCATCTTCCATTCTTTATATTCATCAACTTAAGAATAGGTTGCATACATGTATTTCATTTTACAATAAACAGAAACAAACATTGAAAGGCTCTCTTCAGAAAAAGGAAATTAAAGTAGAGGACCGAATATTCTACAGTGTGTAAAAGAACCTAAATGTAGCTTGCCATGGTGCGTGGTAGGGAGTAAAAGGGCGTGCTCTGCGCGCGGGTTGTTAACTGCTCCGCTGGAGGAGCGCAACGCCAGGAGGCGCGGGTTGCCTCGGCGACCCCACCCCGCATCGAATTTCCTTTGCGAGGAAATCCCTCGGAAAGGGCAGAAAGCAGATGAAAGATAAGCGGCGAGCTACGTGCATAATGCTTCCGTCGAGAGTTAGTGAGAATAGTACATTATGGAACGATTATGTAATGATGGGTATTAATACACGAGTGTGATATTACGATACGAGCGAGTATCGTAAACTTCACACGAGCGTGTGCGACTAATTACGAGTTTCATACGGTGCTTTTTCTACGACTTTTATAAGTTAAACTTTCACATTGAATAGTTTCGTGGCGGTTGATTCATCCATGGCCACCTAGCGGACAGCTTCCTAAATCTACCATCGCATGCTGCCGCAGGTGGCGGTGGTTACCTGTCCGCCTGCGAGGGAGTACTGCGCTAGTCGAATAGGATCAAAGTGAAATTACGATCCCATTTATTTTAAATAATATTCCATAAAAAAAACTAATAATAAAATAAATTAAAACTACTGAGCATAGTATACAATATCAAATGCAATTTTAATGTACACAATCGAACGAAACATTTGCTAAAAAAATTCTCAATGATTAATTGTCCATACTTGGTTTGTAAACTTCTCTGTGATGTGTGAAGAACCTGTATCATAATGAAAACTGTATCGAAATGACTATAATTATGCAACGGGTTGCAGCCATCAAATGACAGCATTATGCAATGGGAGTAGAAAATAGTATAAATATATTAAAAGAATAAGTACTGAGAAGCTCCAAAGATTGTAAAAGTATAGCCGTTCTCCGAAAAGGTGTTGGGCTTACTCAGGCTCTTCACACCCGCTCATCAGTAAACTATGCAAGCCTTCGGTAAATGAGAGGTGTCTATGGTTTCGTTAGATGCCCAGGAACTCATTAAAAACTTTAAAAAACCTCTATATTACTAATTTTCCATTCGCGCAGAAATTGCAAGAAAAGTATGTAGCCCCCAGCCATGTGCATGGTTTCTACGATTACTTTAAATACGCAGGAACTGGAGAATAATATAAACACAATGAAACAGTTTCGAATTTTGACTGAAAAGGGCAAATACTTTATTGTGCTTTCCCGCCTACACTCATACTGCACGATTTATCATACTAAGTGCGCCACTCCCTACGACACACCCGGCATGTGACAGCAATATTTCAAGGAAGTGGTTACAATTAAATATTTTTTGTTACAGTCTCGGGTCATGTTGAGGTGTCTATCGTTTCATTGGACACCTACGAACACGGGAAAATCCAAAAGCTTTGTTTAACAGTTTCAGTTTTGACTGAAGAAGGCAAATTTTCAAAGTCAAATATTATTTAAATGAAGGGAATGGGTTATGAAAAAGAAATATGTTTTTACGTCATTAACCAAATTTTAAGACGGATAACATTCATTAAGGAAACTTTTCTGAATATTCAATCATTGTGAAACGACTGTTGAAAAACTTGGTATGTATACAAAAGAAATCACGTATTAATTGTACTGCCGTTTTGTTTGGAATCAGGGAATTGGCTCATTCAGATTAAACAAGAAATATTTTAGAACAGGCTTTGATAAGCCTAATTTCATGAAGGGTTTCTAGGCGTGTTTTCGACTTTTCATTCGACATTTCTTCGGAAGTATCAAGTAACCTGGAGTCCAGAAAGTGACTACGACTTGGGAGCGCACGCGCATTAATTGGAATTCCCAGCCCCGCTTTGTTTTCGGCCTCCCACCAGCGGTCGCAACGCCTGCCACCCGCCCTCCGATTACAACTCAGGCTGTCACCTCCTTGATTTCCAACAATCCCAAGTGGGATTAGTCGGCGGAGAAACTCGCCATTCGTCCCAACGGCGCCTGCCCCATCCGAGTAGGCAACCCGGCGAACAAAGCCCGGCGCCTGGCGGCTGCTGGAGTTGCTCACGTCCCTCGGGCCGTCACTGCCCCCGGCGTATCGGCAGCCCTGTCTGCTGGGTGTCAGCACTGTCGCGCGCGCTGAAGACAAAAGAATGAGCCGGGCCGCCGCGACGGGAGGGCCGCCATCTGAATTGTAATGAATCGAAAATTGGAACGACATTAAAATTGGAACAAAAAGCGCGGGACGACGGTTCGGGACGCGTCGTAACGACGGCGGCGACTTTTGCCCCTCGCGGAGGCGAAAGCGGAGGCAAAGGCGAAGGCGGGGAGCGCGAGGTGTTCTTACAATTAATGATTCCGGCTCCCGGGCCGGAGGCGCCAAGTAGAAATTACTCGGAGAACACAGAATCCATGAATAAATTTGGGTCTCAAATGAATGAGATTTGTGACAACAGAGAACGATTTCGTCCCGACGGAAAAAAATAAACGAGAGATCCGTAATGAATTACAAATTGTATTTTATTTATTAGTACACGAAGTTTAATAACTATAAATGTGAAAATTACTTTGCGAAAATTGGAAGAACCGGCGAGGATAAAGCGTCGAGTAAAGCGATTAGCGCGTTGATAAAGTGAGGCGATAAAGAGAACGGCTGTGGGTGTTGAAGTGCCTGCCCATCGCTTGGCCTGGAGGCGTCACTGCGTTGCGTCATAGATAGCACTGCAGCAGTGGACGCGAGACTGTCCTCCGCTCGCCGCCAAACACACACCACTTGCTTCTTAGAGGGCTTGGAGATTCATTGGCAATCTGCAGCCTCTTCGGACCTTTTCCATTTCACTCGTACTATTATGTTGTTGAAGTGGAAATATATTTATGTTTTCATTCTGACTTCAGTAATAACCACTAGTGGCTTGTAGCAGAAAAAATGTTGCTGAAGAAACGAACAAAGTGCACACCCACAGTTCTTAAGAACCACAAATAAATACTCGCGTAAAACACTTCAATAAATTGAATATGTTCACACAGACTCAAAGAATACTGCATGCTAACATGTCAATACCAAATCTTTAATAGCAAGTGGCCTCCTCCTTGCGGTCTTGCTGTCGCATGACGTCACCGTCGTACGCAGTGACGCATAGAGAATGAGAATGCAGTGCGTTCGCGCAGAATGGGAATAGATGAAATAATATAATCAAATATTTGCATTTTCAGTCGAAATTAAAACTGTTTCATTGTTTTTGGATATTTCCCCAGTTCCTGGTTATCTAACGAAAGAATAGACATTCTCACATTATCGAACGCTGCGTAATTTTCTTTACCATACTGCGAAATATTTCATCGCATTACGTTTTTTACACGTATTTCTATTTAATCACTATAAGAGTTTTAGAAACAAGCTTTGAAAGATGTATCATGCTGATACATCGCAGTCCTCACTTTGAGAATTCTTTTCTCAAAACTGTCATCTTCCAAAAAAAAAAGTGTGTATCCTGCGACCCGACATGTATATGTCTATACGTGCTTGCCTTGTTAGGCACCCCAGCACTTGTACTTTATTAGGGGGCCGAAGCCCCAGGGTGGGCACCTAGGCGTTACACTCTAATCCGCATCCTTGTCGGGTGTATGAGTACACCTTCCGACCAATATCCGGATCCCGCCGGAACGCAGTTAGCCGTCGCGGCAATCTTCCCATACAATGCCTGGGTCTAGGCCATCCTGCCAGCTCAGAGCTACTAGCTATCCGGGCTAGTACCGGAGTCAATGTTACCTGTATGACAACGCGCCACTCTCACGCGCCGGGACATCAAGTCCCTCCTTTTTTGCCCAGCGTATTGGCCCACTGCCACGACGAAGCCAAGAGCCCAACTGGGGGCCACCCGAAGTGAGGTCCGGGCAGCTCGGGGCCCCCATCCCGACTCTCCACTGCCTGCACCTTCAGGCTATCGATCTGGGTTGGACCGTAACCACGGCAACCTGACGGTAGGTAACTGCCCGCCGGACTTCTATTTGTGGATTCCGGAGTACCCTTGGTCTTCTTCACCCAAGCCTGCCTTAAGGTCGACGTGCCAGGGGCCCAACTGGTGGGTTGCCGGGTTGAACCGTTAACCATGAGCTTAGCATCGCCTACTCACTGCCTCCACTTTGAGACTAGCAACGTGAGTGCCACCGTGAGTCCGGATGATCGTCTCCAACTCTTCACCACAGATCGTGCTCACCTACGTGAGACGGTGCGGTGAGAGTCCGGGTGATCGTCTCCAACTTTTCACCAGAGATCGTGCTCACGATCCCCCCCCTTCAGGACCTGCGTCCCGACAGAGAATAATACGTGTGGGGAATTCACCGAACTGCAAGTGATAGCGGCTGGAACAAGTGAAAACCGCGACCAACAGCACCTTTCGCGCGCGCCTCGCAGCGAGCGGCGGCTGTAGCTGCGGCCTCGTCGAGCTGCCGCGCGGCGCGCTCGCTTGGCACATCCGATGAAACAACAATACGCCCCTTCCTCCGCCGCCCCGGGCGAGATGCGGGAGGCGCGCCCTTTGTGCGGGCGCCAGCTGCCACCAACCACACACACACACACACTCTCTCTCTCTCTCTCTCTCTCTCTCTCTCTCTCACACACACACATACACAAACACACGCGCGCGCGCGCCTCGGCTGCTCGTCGCTACTCCCAACTCACAGTTATACTTCGGTTTTTCTAACTTTGCCCCTCAAGGCCCGTCTTCACGATGGAATGTCACGGTATTTCGCATCTTTCTCAGTCGTGCCGCTAGATTTTGCATGATCGCGACCGTATCAAGCAGTGCTTGCGATCATGCGACTTCTACCGGAAAGACCGAGAAAGACTCGAAATGCCATGTGATATTCCATCGTTACCATGGGGGCTTGAGGGGCAAAGTTAGAAAAATCGCACTATAAAGTGCCTTCGTCGCTGTAGTTCTTTCTAATTTCGCCTGCATATCGTCTCGCCCCATTTACTTAGCTTGCATCTGGAACTCTTCATACTTCTCAGCTAGCAGTATTCCTTTTTATCAACATAATGAAGCCGTGTCATATTTCCTAAAGGAAAATTGATTTTATAATCGTACCAACATCTACAGTTAACTGCACCGTCTTAATATACGACTCGTGATTCGTTGTACGAACATTGGAAGAATTTATATACTGCGATTTCGAACTTTGCCTCTCAAGGCCATTCAAATGCCATCTTCTCGATGGAATATGTCACGGCATTTCGCGTCTTTCTCGGTCTTGCCGGTAGACGTCGCATGATCGCAAGCACTGCTTGATGCGGTCGCGATCATGCGAAATCTAGCGGAACGACTGAGAAAGATGCGAAATACCGTGACATATTCCATCTCGAAGAGATTGGATCTGAGTGGCCTTGAGGGGCAAAGTTAGAAAAATCGCAGTGTAATTGTGAGACAACACGACTTCGACTCTTGTGCTACTTATATGTTCGTGCGGTCGCAATTCACGGCTGCGGCGCCCCGTGCCTCGGAGGCAAGGGCTTTGCCTGCGGGCGGGCGATCGCTCGGTTGCGGCGTTGCTGAGCCCCTCCGAGAGGCGGGTGGTGTTCTTGGCCGAAAGCAGCGTCGACGGGCAGCGGAGGAAGGAGACCGCGAACCGCCGTCGCCTCCGTCCAACGCCCACCGGATTATTACGAGCGCGGCCGCGCTTCGCCGAAAGGGCCCTCCACAATTCCGCCTCCGCCCTTTCCGGCATGTAGCCTCGCTCCCTCGGAATTTTCCTCTTATCTGGCGACTCTGCTACTTTTGCTTTCACTCCCTTCGAACTTAGTTCTTGCTCTAACTATTGTCCACTGGAACTGGACTTTTTCGCTCCAACTACTGGCTCTGTCACAATTTCTTTCCCAGACCGTATCGTTGTTCTCAGAATCATTCATGACAGATCCGCTTCACAGATTCCGTCATAAAGGCTTTTGATCTGGACAATACGTTGCCACCACTCCGAATTCGCTGTAAGCACAGATTCTTCATCAACTGCCCTATCACTGCCATCCTCTTTCTGTCATTCTTACATGATCTTCACTACGGTTGTGATCTCGCATTTGCACCTGTCCACGCGGACTGCAGTGAGGCGTATCACTTCACCGCTCTTTGAGCCAGTGAATATGCACGGCCAATCTATTCCTAATTTTAGCACTGTAGTTGCCGATTTCGAACAATATGTGTCAATTCAAACCAACATTGTTAGAGTGGAGTGGTTATAACTTGGAGTTCGTAATGTCTGGTTTCTCTTTATATCAGATCTGTTTCCCCAAACGTTAACCCATTGTCGCCACGTCTCCTTTTCCACCTTCCCTGCCAGCCAGCGGCGCGGCGTAACAATTGCCCCAGAGAAGGCTCGCCTTGTGCGAATGATGGCGCCAGCTCAGCGGCGCTCCGGAACCATTAAACTCCGGCGTTGCACCGCCCCCCTCCCCGCTCCTCCCGTCCCAGCCCTCCTTGCTCCGCCACGCCCCACACCGCCACCCGCCACTCCCGCCTTGCCCCGCCCAGCCCCGCCCAACCTCGCCCCGCCCCACCCAGCCCCGCCGCTGCGGGGGTGGCCTGTGGCAAGTGCCTGCCGCGTAGCTAACACAGCTGGTGCAGCGGCGCGGCCAAACTCTGCCCTTCGACCGAACAAACCTCTCCGCGCGGCCACGGGGCGCAATTGAACCGCACGTCGCTCTAGAATGTGCTCACGATACGCGTTCTTGTCTCCCTAATGTATGGGTGGGTGGAATAGATTTTTGCACTGATTATAAGAAACCAGTGTTGTTACAACACGCACATTCACGTTATTTGTAACGGCTAAGCAATAGTTCTGTGTGATCATCCAAAAGTGTTTCAACCACTTTTTTTCTCACGCTTAGATTCGAACTCAGTTTCTTAGAGTTTAACGCTACTCACGTTACCACTAGCCCACACAGCTTTATTTCTCTTCCACAAGCAGTGGTACAACAGAACATATTTTCTCGCATTATTTATTACTCTAAAAATGCACAGAGCTGCGCCATTTTTAAGCGTCCTTTGCTCTGTAGAGGGAAAAAAGGGAAAAAAAACTGAAATGGTTTTAGAAATTTTATTTTATAAATTTCATTAATTTCAAGCAGAAATTAAGTGAAAGCTACCGTTTTTAATGTAAGTAACCTTTTAAAGATCTATTTTTAATGCAGATTTTATGTAATTTTTTTTTTCATGAATATCGTCGTTTTGCAAAATTGATTTTTTTCAACTTCACAAAATACTGTGAATTCCCCAAAAATCGGACCTGATCACCTTTTTTTGTCCTTTGGTACATAAGAGGAAATAATTTGAAGCGTTTTTTGAGAAAATGATTGCTTAAAAATTGCCTATATTTCACGCAATCTTTCGCGGAAATTCCTCAATTTTTTGGAAAAATTGTACGTGGTCTTTCTTATTGCAAGATTTGTCTTTGAACAACAGATTTCGCTTTGGTAAATATCTCCTTCAATATTGTAGATGAAGGAAGACGCTGACAAGATATTGAACTTTTGCAATTTTTGAGAATTCAGGCGTTTAAACGAAAATGAGACCTGCGGCATTCTCTTAAGCATTCTTTGCGCTATCAGAGGACAAAGTTTAATAAAAATGTTGACGCTATTTTTTGTAAAATTTTGAAAATGTTCATGCTTCACGTAAAGTATCCTCAAATCAAAATAATCGTTTCAAACTTGCAGAGCCATGCGTTTGCCTTATCGATCGGGAAATACCAATTTTGAAGAAAATCGTCTGATTTAGTCCCCACGTATGGACGGACAGGTGGACGGACGGACAGACAAACGTTTTGCCATCAATAAAAAGTGTTATATCAAGTAGCAAGAAAACGCGACTTCTGTCTAAACAACGTGTTCGGGGAAGTAATTTGCTGCATACAGGGACAGGATTTATCCACTTTCTCGTTTCCAGGTCCCTACAATACGAGTGTATCTTTCAAAAAATCTCCGATTTGTGCCGCAGCATTAAAATACTTTCTGTTTAGTTCGTACGTAGTAAAACGAAAAGGTAAAAATCTCTTTAATGAACATTTTGTTTCATTTTTATTCCATACATACGTCAGTATACGAGAAAGTAAAAAGGGCAAACAATACTAATAAGTAATATGTGCACTTATTGAATTAAGGGAGCGTAAAGAAAAAAGAACGATCATAGTTGGAACCACTATAAACTCTTTACTCGCACTTTGCCCCTAACATTATTACAAAAACAACTTGCTAGAAACAAAATAAAATCATCGCACTGCGACTAGTCTGTCAGTGTTTTGAGACTGTGTGACTCAGCGACAAGCCTCGATGCGTAATACGTGCTGATTGGCAGCTTCAATGGAAGCGCCATAGGCATCACTGCGTCACACTTAAGTCAGCCAGCAGCTTTTAATTCCTCATTAGTGGTTTCTTTCATGATCATTCTGAACAGAAAAGGGAAGTTCAGTGCACTTTGTTGGACAAAATAATTATTCTTTTCGTCCTAAACCTGTGTACCGATGATAAAATGTGTAATGTTATCGTTGCAGCAGACTCATTTATTACATTCTTCGTTTTTATCTCAGACTATTCGTTTGCTATGAAAATACCAGTAGCATTCATTGCAACCCAGTGATGTTGTTGAAGTCGAGGGTATTCATTTACTCGGTTTCCTAAGGAACAAATGTATTTCACATGAAATACACCTCGTATATGCCATCGGTGGAGTTCATCCGCTGCCTCAAAAGTTTGTATAATCGGACTGAAGCAATGACCAGTGACATCCAGGGCATCTTATCAAAGAGATGCGTTTGCCTCCACGCTAGCGCTGCGTCGCTCTCAAATTCTACCATCGGTGCAGCGGAGGGGCTATAGGAGAACATCTTGAAACTGTTCCTATTAACAAAGAGAATGGAAATAAACGAAAATGAAAAAACAGACCAGAAATTTCTCGTCACGTTCGTCGGAAAATGTCAGTCCTTTCTTCTCATTTTACCGGATTAGGTGGCTCAGGGCATCGATTAATATCACTGCAGTGCCTCTGACGAGAAGGTTTTAGGGATTGACTCCCAACGGTTGCAGGATTTTCGACTCCAGCTACGTAGCTAGGTCGAATTCAGGTCCCGTCCAGAAATCTACCAGCCGGCTGTTCTAAACTGTAGTTTTCTGTAGTTTCTCTGATTAATACAAGGCGAATGCCAGAGGTGTTTCCTTCAAAAACGGACGACGGACCGCGCGCTATCTTTCCTTCCTCTTCTTTGTCCTCCCCTCTCCCCTCACTTTCACACACTTACGCTTACACGCACTACACTTCCTCATATGTCGGCAACGTCGAGCTTGTCACGGGTGTTGCGGTGCCCCGCTGGTGTGAGATACCCAGTTGGGAAAACCCTGCGCGCCGATGTGTAGATCGGTGTCGGATCTCGTCATCCCACGGAGAAGATTACCGCCATCTCTCGCTAAAAAGAACATGCACTACACATGGAAGTAATGACTAGGGAACGGATTTCTATGATTTTTCATGATTTTCTCCATTGCTTCAGGGCATAGCTAAAAGTAATTTCTTGGCTTTTGGTTAGAATTGGATGCTTTGTGGACTAATTTGTTAGGGCATGTTTGTGCCTATTTAGTCGATTTTTTCTGTTTGGGCATGTTCGTGTAATTATGGGTGCATATTTTGCATATTTCGTTAAAATAGAGAAAACGTTTCAAGTTTTCAGAGAATCTATTTCTGAGCGTTCATTGATTAAAAAAGCTTGCCACAATTTTCTTTTTTCTGTTTTACAGATGATAAAATAGTTGTGCAAATCTAGGATCTTTCTTGATATCATATTTTTTTAAACCAGATAGCAAAAGTGAAAGAACACCTACAATCAGGTATTTTGGTGCATATTTACTTCAATTATTTCTCCCGAGAAGTACGTTAGGTTATATTATTTTTGCACATTTTTTTTTCATTTCAAGCATGCTTCTCCTGAATATTATCAATAAAGTTTTATACAGAAAATGAAATATTGTTAATTTTAATTGCATATTAAAATGCATATTTCAGAATTTTTAGGTTATAAATATATATTTTTAAAAGCATATTTCAAGATCTTTCAGGGCATAAAAATCCGCTCCCTAGTAATGACCTTAGATGTTGACGCGCTGAAAACTAATCAGTGAATCAATCTTCTGAGTTTAGAGTAATTTTCCCCCATAACTAGATTTCGAATGTTGCGTTGTGCGGTTGACGTGCGCGTGCGTGCGGATTCGCGAGCGCGCGTGTGCAGGCGAGGCGAAAACCTCGCAGCGGCCCCGGGGGGATTCCCCGGCCGGTGCCCGCGGGGCCGCGCCCTGGCAGCCCGCGCCGCCGCGAGGGAATTGCATGTGGCGCTCCTCGCGGGAGTCGGCAGAGGGCCACGGCGAACCCGGGGCGCGCACCATGCAGCAGAGGAAGATCAAACGGAGAGGGTCACAAGAACATCGAAAATAATAAAGTGAAAAGGTTAAGCTTTTAAAAAGTTAGTTAATGCCTTATTTTAGGTGCAGAGACTCGGGCCATGAGGCCCGCTCTTCCGTCTGACAACGCAAATTTCGCTACTCTCCTTTCACCAACTAGCGGAGAAAGAAGGTATTATCTCGGGCGACGAAACAGGCGATTTGTACTTAGCTCATTTAGGCTTGAGGATCTTTTAGGCTTGGCTTAGGCTAGGCATCTTTTAGGCTTGAGGATCTTTTACATGCAGAAAATCTACCACATAGGACAGCTGGTTTTACTTCCCCTTAAAAGGCGTACGAAGAATATTTTCGCCCTTAAAAAAATTCCACGGCTTCGATCGGGTTTGAACTCGCAATCTTGGGTACAACAATCCGATACGCTGACCGTTATACCATCCGAAGCCGCTAAAAAGTACCAAAGATCATGGAGAAAATGGGAACCGCGATTTCATTCAGTTAGGTGGTGATGATAAGGAATAAGAAAATTATATTGATTGATTCATTGATTTCCGGGTGCATTTTATTATTTCTCATCTCCGGATGCGTCCCGTACGTGTAGTGCATTTTCCTCGTGTGGTGACGGTGATCCTCCCGCGCTGGATGGTGAGATCCGGCGCCGACCTCCACGTCGGTCAGCGGCGTTTTCCCGCCAGTGGGGCACCTCCCCAGCCGGGGCAAGCTCTAAGCTCCCGACGTGCGTGGTAGTGTGCCTGAGTAAGGGGTGAGGCTAGGAAAAGGAGGAGGATTGAAAAATCGTGTGCGATCCTTGGACCGTGTATAAGGGAACCTGCTGCGGCATTCGCGTGTTCTTGGTTGGAGAAACCACAAAAAACTACCGATGAGAGCAACCGATCGCTAGAATTCTCCAGAAAGCGGCTGAATTCGACCTAGCTATTTAGATAGTGTCGAGAACTGCGACGGCGATGGTGTAGTGGTTAGCGTATATCCACTGCTATATCCAAGTTCGCGGGTTCAAATCCGATCGAAGCCGTGGATTTTTAGAGGCGAAAAAATCTTTCGTACGCCTTCCTTCGGAGGGGAAGTAAAGCCGGCTGTCCCATGTTAGTAGATTTACTTGCATGTAAAAGATCCTCAAGCCTAAATGAAGCCTCTGAGCTAAATTCAAAATTGCCGATTTCGTCTCCTCAATAATACCTTCTTTCCGCTCTATCCGGGGAAAAGAGTGTAGCGAAATTTGCGTGGTCAGACGGAAGAGCAGGCCTCTTGGCCTGAGTCTCGCCATGTAAAATATGGCAATTCAATTCAATTCAGTTCAATTCAAAATCCTGCCACCGTGAGGACTCGAACTTTAAGACCTTTCGGACGTAGGCACTGCAGTGACATCAGTTTACTGTTTCTGTTTACTGTGTAAAGGAAAGTAATAGGACATTTAAGGGATGCTCAGAACGTGAACTGAAGGTTGCAGAAAGATAAAGAAGCTTCGGTACGTGAGAGAGACGATTTGTGAGCAGAACAGTTCTGCCGCGTCTGAGGGTGCTCGGCGCCGGCCCGAATGCAGACATAGCCGTTAGCAGCTGCTGTTGCCGCGGGGCCAATGGGCCGTTAGTTACCCCAGAAGAAACAGCTCGCGCGTCTGATTATAACGCACGCGCGCCTGCCTAGCAGCAGAACTCACTGGTTCGCCGCCTCACCTTCCTTGCACTCTGCGACTTCTGTGCATTTTTCCTCGTATTTTTTTTATAGAAAGGTACAATTTCGCTCGATGGCTTTTTTTAATTTCTACGCGTTTCTATGGTTTCTTGCAATTTGTCACCTTTTTTTTTCTCGAACCGCCTTTTATTCGTCTTATCTCACATATTAATAAAATTAATCTCGCATTCATGTTATTGTGCATGTCTTTTTTCCTGGATTTATATTTTCGTCTGTGCTTTTCTTTTCGAATTGCTTACACTTTTCGAAAACCTATAATTATCATTACCTCTGAGCACACTGACCAAAACGTCACTCGCGTGCTCCTAGAGCTGTCGCAGTTCGAGGCTCTTGGATGTTTTGTGATGCTGATTGATTTATTATTTCGCGTTTTCAGCGCGTCAACTACAGAGGTCATTAGTCCCGTAAGTGTACAACATGCTTTTCCTCGGGAAATGGCGATGATCTTCCTTCTCTGGATGGCAAAATTAGCGCCAGCCTACACTTCGGCTAGTGGGAGTTTTTCCAACTAGGTATCTCCCTCCAGCACCACCGCAGCCAGAAGCTCTAAGCTCTCGACTGGTCTCTCGTCATGCGCGATAGTGTAGTGCATGTTAGTGTGTGTAAGAGGAGAGGATAGCACAAGGAAGAGGAAGGAAAGATCGCGCGCGGGCCGTGGCCCGTTTGTTAGGGTACTGCTCCGGCATTCGCCCGGTGTTGATCGGAGAAACCACGGAAAACTACCGATGAGAACAGCCGGCCGCTGGAATTCTCGTTCAGACAGCGACTGAATTCGACCTATCTTTGTTGCTGCTGTCGAAAATCCTGCCGCCGCCGTCTGGTGGTGGTGATGGCGAGGCTGCTTGGTGCGTTTCATCCCGTCTTGTGCAATGGCCCGGGGCGCCGGCTGCGTGCGGCCGTTCCTTTAACGCGGCGATCGACAGCGCCGAGGGCCGCGCGGCGCGGGCGGGGACAGCTGTCCGGGCGCCGGGCACGCTGCCAAATATTTGCACACGGGCGCCGTCCTCCAGCCCTTCCTCCTCCTTTTCGGCATGTCCTCGTCCCTCGGCGCGCCGACGCCCCGTCGCGTCGCTCTGCTGGGAGGCTGCGCAGCAGGCAAAAAGGCTGGGCGGGCCGCTGCTGCGCGCAGTTCGTCCCGCAAGGACCTCGTAGGAGCGGGCCTTTTAATGAATTTCCGCTTCGCGTGACAATATTGTGCTTTTAAGATGTAATTGATTTGTTGGGTGTGATGTTTAATTTGATAAGGGCATGTCTTTTTTCCTGTTATCTCAAGCAAATCGGACTCATTATGAAAAATGTGGGGATTTTTTAACCACACCGTAGTAACAGTTACAGAACTATTCACTAAAAAATATGTGATAGGCCGAAAACGGAGGGTAATTGTAACTAAATTAATTCATAAATTGAAGGTCTCCGGAAACTATTTTTCTGGTTGTATCTGAAAAACCTTCCTACTAAGGTGTACGTGTGGGTCTGCTTGAACTGAAAATGAGCAGTTCCTTGAGCACTCATTCCTAACAGAGGCTGCGTGCGCAGTCACCTCGCCGTGTGAGGGATTGTCGCGCCACGCCGTGCCCGGCCGCTGGGCCGAGCGGGCTCCAGCGGCGCGGCCCTGCGCGCCGGGGGCTCTATAACAATTAACAGCGTCCGCGCCAGCGCGCAGCTGGCGGCGTCCCCCGCCCCGCCCCGCGCCGCCCCGCCCCGCCCCACGCCGCCCCACCCCGCCCCGTCCCGCCCCGCCCCGCCCCGCTCACCCCCGCCCTGCCCCGCCCGTCCGGCCCTACCCCGCCTCGCTCCGCCCCGCCCTCCCCCGCCACGCCACGCCCACCCCTGCTCTCCCCCGCCACGTCCCGCCTCACCCCGCCCCTCCTCGCCTCGCTCTGCCCCGCGCCCCCCGCGCCATCGTCGTAAACACGCCCATGTCCCTGCCCCGCCCGCCAGCCACACAAAACGCCGCTGCCAGGGCTCGGCCTGCGACAGCGCCGCGCCGCGCCCTGTGCAATCGTGTGGTGTGCGCCCTTCTCTTCTCGTTCCCCAGGGACTCCTTGCTATTAACGGGTAGCGTTTCTGCCCAGTTCAGCTCTAGCTTCATTAGGCGCACTTTTTGTGGGCTCTCATTTGCTACTATTCATAAAGTAGAGCTGGAGATATCGGTTGTTATTTTGTCAGCAATACTGTAAAATCAGATCTCAGGTTATTTCGTTTCCAGATGCAAAGAAAGTTTTCTTTTGCTCCGCAACTAAAATTTCTAGATTTGAAGTGTTTTTAAGCACGCTTTATTGATTCCTTTATTCATCATTCAACTATGTAGTATAGTAAAGAACGAAGGTCGAAGGTTCGAAGCTCAGGATATATCATTCAAAATTAAATCAATTCTTTGTTTCTTGCTCGATCGATGAGCTCTGAGTAGATATGCATGTTTTATATTTTCACCTACAATTGACGTAGTCTAGAGAAGGTTTTGTAATGTTTTTTGTACAAAAAACTGGTGGTGCAAAAGGAGGCAAAGACCTTTTTCGTACTATTTAGCTTCTTTATCTCTTTAGTACGAGTTAGCTTTTCGATGTTGACTTACGCTCTTCCCAGCTGCCATATATTGATGCCTAAAATCTTTTTTCCCCACATTTTCTGAATTGTCGCTCCCCTAATGGTGGAATTAAAGATGACTAAGAATAACATAAAAGTGTAAAACCGTATTTTGTATTCAATTTGCTTTGCAAATTTGAGCTAATTTTAACGAAATACATTGGGTTTTCGATCATCTTCATGAGAAATTATTTCAAGCAATTCTACTACCAAAAGCAGTGATATATAAAAACACAAGTATTGTAGATGAAGGGGACGTGAGATATTTCCGAAAAAAGTATTTTTTTTTTTTTTTTTGGAAAATCAAAAGAATCTTAGTTTGCTAAACGTGTGTCATATTTTTAATATTCGCCACATTTCACTCAAAATGGCACGAAAACTAATATTTTCAATAAAGTGTATGTGACATTCATTAAAGAACAAAACAATAGAACAAAATTAATTTGAGGAAAAAAATCTGTCTTTAGTAATGTACTTGTGAGGGAGGGCACAAAAAATGTTTGCAATTTTCAAAAATTTAGGGGAGACAATGAACATCGGACCTACACCATTTATGTATACATTGCACTACTCTTATAGGAAATGTACAGAAAAAATTGGAGCCATTGTTTGAAAATATTTTGTAAGTGTCCCAGAGAATTCATGTAAAGAATTCCAAAAATTTTAAGAATTATTCTCAAAATCGCAAGGCTTTGAGTGGGACCAGTCCGACTAGGGAAAATTCATTTGGGCAAAAATCTAATAGTTTAGGCGCTAGTTTTGTTCACAGACGGACGGACAGCAGATGCTCGGATGGACATCTTGAAAAAGACCTCTTTTTGGGGCATAAAGTTTGCAAGAAATAAATTATTTTTATATTTATCATTATTCTGTTTTTCCCAGACGATAAAATTTGTTTATTTCCACTAAACGAGATACTTTAATCTTTATCTTTATGTGGGTTTAATATAGAGTGAAGCTGGGAATGTTCTGGGTTTGTACTATTGGGTACACTAAAGTGCGAGATTTCACTGTTACCGAGCCATGTACCCAAGATCACTTTCGCGTTTATTCCCCACATCCCGCACGTCATTCGCAGCACCGACGTAAACCTTATTATGAAAGCCTGTTCTGGCGAGAGATGGAGGATTACGCGAACTCTGAGAGCGGAAGCGTCCCATGGCGTCAGCTGAGAGGCCCGGGATCGATGACTCACTTACGGGCTCATCCGCCGCGGCCCCGCCCCCGCCCCGCCCCTCCCCCCGCCCCGCCCCGCCCCGCCCCCGCCGCGCCGCCGGCCATTCCAGGCGCGCGTTTACCGTCTAGGGTTACGATGATGCCTGCGGCCTCGCTGCTGAGCCGAAACCCGAGACGGCCCTTCTCCCGCGACAGGGCGCCGATGCGCGCTCCGCAGCCTCCACGAGCTTAATGCGCCGCGCTTCGCCGCCGGAGCCCTTCGCCCCGCCTCTCCCCGCCCTCGCCCTCCCCGGCCCCTCCCCCGCCGCTCCCCGCCCCGCCCTCGCCCCACGCCTCCCTCGCCCCACCCCGCCTCTCTCGCCCTGCCCCGCCTCCCTCACCCCGCCCCGCCTCCCCCGCCCTCCCTCGCCCCGCCCCGCCCTCCTACGCCCTAGCCCCTGCCCGCCCTCGCCACGCCACGCCCCTCGTTACTCCCCTCCCCGCCCTTCCTCGACCCGCCCTCGCTATCGACTTCGCCGCGGGCCTCGCTCC